>LOEQ01003723.1:34170-52104 GCA_001685075.1 Bramus lutescens | reverse complement strand
TCTGTCTGTCTGTCTGTCTGTCTGTCTGTCTGTCTGTCTATCTATCTATCTAGATTCCACCCTGGGACATACATGACTCACACAGTTTTGCTTAATAAAATGGCTTTCCATAAACTGAAAAACAATTATGCAAATTTGATGTTGCTGAGCTTAAATTTGATGCACTTCTTGTGAGACACCTTGTAAGAGCCAAAGAATTACATACAAAGGAATTTTAGCAAGACTTTTGCAAATTTAGATTACCAGGTGTTAATTCTTTCTGACCTTATTTTCAACTCTGCAATAAAGTCTTTTGAAAATTAATCAGCGCCATCTCCCCCTCCCCCAGAGCTAATTGCTAGGATTAGGATTTGTCCTTAACTCTCTTCTATTACTTATAACTTTAGCTTTGGACCTTGAGGCTTTCTGGATGAAAAGGGGGTAAAAGATTGCATTTCCATTCTCTGCTACTTCTCTGCTGATGTTCTTCCCCCTGGAGATACTCTGGAATCCTCCATCTCTACAGCATCACCTGTTATTTCTGTCTCTCTCCACCTAGGAAGAACGAGAATCCCACAGACCTTTCTGACTCCCCTCTTCATGCTGTCTCACGTTTCTTTGAGGAAGGAGCTCTTTTGACCAGTTGGCCTAGCACAAACCCTGTGAGTAACTTTTTCCAGTTAAAATATATTTGACTTGTCCCTTTATTACAACATATTTTTTATTGACTATTTGGGAATTTCACATGATGAACTCTGAACATCCTTACTTTCTAGTCCTCTCAAGTCCTCCCTCTTCCAATCTGTGTGGTTCATTTAGTCACTGAAGCATGGTCAAACTCCCAGTGGCCTGCCCTTCAAACGAAAGTGAATTCTTTCCCATCTTACAACTGCCAATTGCCATATGTTGTGAAGAGCTATACACTTCAGCATCTTTATTACAAATTTTAAGAGTTCTCTTTAATGGGTACCTGTTTAGGTTGCTACTAGGTCGGGGAGATGGGAGTGGGGAGGTGCCATATAACCTTCCATGTCTCTCTTTCTGAATTGTGAAATCTGCAGTCATTGACACCACTACAGAAGAATATTTCTTCCTTATCCTTTATAGTCAGCAGGAACAGAGATCATGGGCTTCCACATGGTATCTGTCAGCAGCAAGACCATGGACATCCACTTATGTACAGTGTCAGCATGCACCACAGACCACTTTTGTGAAGACATCATGACTTAAGAAATTGTGTTAGATGCCCCCATTGTCTATTTTCTTCCTAACACTTGCATCTGTTTGTAGAGTTTATATAAAGCAGATTCAACATCATCTTCTAATTTTTATAGCCCATTTATTAAATCATCTTTGGTCAAGGCTGTACGGTCACTTTTCACCCATCCTTCCAGACATATGTCCACTAAAATTACCCAACAATATTGATGGAGAGAGAGGTTCTATCAGAAGAATGGAACAAACTTTGAAAATCATTGAGAGCAATCAGTGGGACCACACAGTGCTTAGAAAGTGCTTTTTATGCCTGAAGAAGATGAGAAAAAAATCTTCCCAAGAGCTGTCAGATGATGGATAATTTGAAGCCCCTTGAAATTATTTATTGGAAACTGCTACTAAAACTTGGCTACAGCTTTCGGCTTGACAAGACGGGGTTGTTTCAGCTTTTAAACATTCAGAGAAAGCCGCAGGAAAGCTGTCATTAAGAGATCAGTGAATCAAGCCAGTGAGTGAGATAATTGTTCACTGAAAAAGAGAGGGTTGAATTTTTAATGTCTTATCAGTACTAGACGGATGAGGCAGGGGTACACTGTTGGCTCTTTCCTGTGAGCTGCCCGCTGAAGCCAGGACCTTGCTGATATAAAGCAGAAGAGAAATATCATTGGGAGTCTGGAGAAATTAAAACGAAACAATCCTGGATCAGTGTTCTGAGGCTCATGCCAGATACAGCTGTGATAATCGGTTGGTGTTTATTTTCCTGTTCCCAAAATGAAGAGCTATTTGGGAGAGATTCTGCCCAAGAGGCTGTCTGGGAGACACAACCACTGTTGAGTGCCTCTAATTGATGGTGCGGTGGCCTTTTGAATCAGACCAGAGACAAAATCAGTGAAAGAATCAATGCAACTGCGGAAAAACCAGGACAGAAATAGTAGCAACGGGAGCCCCTAAGCTGTGGCTGCTGTCCTGCTAAACCAAATGCAGCCAGACTTCCCATTTTTGCATTTGCTGGGGCTCCCATGGCAGTGGGCTTGCTGGCATTTACTAGCTGACAGAGGAACAATCCTGCTATCCCAATGGGAGTTTGGAGTCAATTGAGAAGTCACATAGCATCCATATTTTACTTAGGATCCAGTTAGATTTCTTTGGAGAATGGATTCTACTTAGATGACCACTTATATTATCTCCAAGGGATCATACTTGCCTGGTCTTGGAAAACTACAGACTTGGCTCACAAACCCTGAATCTTTCATGCTAAGTGATTTATGTTATAAACCAAGTAAGACAGACTTTAAAAAGAGAAGAGGAATTTAACTGTGTTCTGCTTATTTTATAAAAGAGAAAATAGCCATAAACAATCAGCTTACTCACTTCCTAAAGGGCCTCTGATGTTCACTAAGGGAGACTGCTACGTGCAGAAATATGTGGTGGTGGTGGTGGTATTTTCCCAACCTTTCAAAGTAGATCAGGCCACAAGGTCATATACAGAATGTGCCATTTAGTAAACTTGCATGGTCCCCAAATTTACGGAATAAATTTTGGGACGTCCACCACACACTGCACAGGAAGGCACCGTGGACTGATTTTTCAATGTATTTGTAAGAGAAGACCTTGAGGACAAAGCAATTCTCATGCAGCTCTGGTACACAGAAGTACATGGCCTCCGGAAAAGTGCAGCGTTCTTTCAGAGGACACTTAGTTGGGCCTGGTCGGAGACTACATGGTAAAGACAGAAGGTTTCATATCCCCAGTTCCACTGACATTTAGAATTCTGGAACTGTTGTCTAGTAAACAAGGAACTGGCTGAAGTGATAGTCTAGTGTTCCTTCCCACTGCAGACTGGAGACGTAAGAAAATGAGGTCACGTATAACAGAGGTGAACAACTTTCTGTCTAGGTCAGATTTCCCAGAGTGCTGGCACATTAAGGGTGGGTGAACATGGTGTTGGTTAGAGAAAATACTTTAGGGAGTAGACAAAAGATGGCAGTTTCCAAATGTCCCCGGGAGCTGATGCCGGAAGGTCCACCTGTCTCCCGTGAAGCTGGATTGAAGAGCGAGGCTGGAGAATGATGACTTTGACCCCGTGGTCTGTGGGATTTAAGGGATTTGGGAATTTCCCATAGAGTCTGCTATCTGTGTCCCCTTTTTCTTCTCATGAAGCTTTCAATACACTTGATGTTTTATGTTTACTTGGTGTTTTAGCTATCATCTTGTATATTTTCCTTGTTTATTGAGCACTCTCCATTTTTATAGTCACTGAACTTTTTACCAGTGGCTGTCCTCTTCATTTTTTCTAGTAGTTGTTCTTTTCTTAAGCAACTTTGAATTCAAAAAACAAACCACTTAGAAAAATGTAGAGAGCATATGTGGTGTATCTTTTCAAGAGTCTGTTCATATATATATATATATTGACTAATATATATTATATATATGACTATATGTATGAGTCTACTACACACACACACACACTGAGAATATATACTGAAGAGGATATATCCACCCTACAAATATATATCAATCTACCATATAGGCATTGCTTTAGGATTTATATGGTTGGAATTGTGTAATTTGTCTGATATTTTTGATTCATAGTTACATATATTCCTCATACCCCATGTAAAAGGTGTTTGCTTAACTGCCTTGATGCCCCATATTGCATTTCACAAATACCCCATAGTTTAGAAATTCTTCTGCTAACACCAATACTGGGTTGCTATGAAAAAATGCTGCTATGGCTACGCTTTTGCACACACTTGGCACATGTATTTGCATTCCTTCTGAATCACAGGGCAAGCACATGTTAGCTGTAATACATCCTGGCAGTGTCCAAAGTGTCTATAACAAACGCATACTTCCCACAGGCTGTGTGAGAGTCTCAGTTGCTCCACAGGCTGGCCATCACTTTCTTGACAGCCCCTGCATTTCTCACATTGAAAATGTTAGCCATCATAACATCATAATGGCTCTTATCTGGGCTGCTGGCTAAAATTGTCTGCCTGTGCTAAGCCGATGAGATACATCCTCAGTTGTTCTTTCCAAGGAGAACATTAGACATACACTCCGGTCCTTTAAGAGGAAGCTGCCTTCTGAGGTGCATTCATGAAATGTTCTCTCATCTAGCATAGCTCTTAATCTGATTTGTTTCTTAGCATGCAAGTTGTGTTACCACCATTAATTGAGATTTGCCGCCAGGAGTACCTGGATCTGATGGTTTACAGGGCTTCTCTAGAAAGAACTACACTCTGGAATTACCCTAAACTTAGTGAACCAGAATTTTTTTTGTACTTTCAAATCTTAATATACGATTGTAATAATCATTATTGTTACCACAAATTAAAAAGTAAATAATAGCATATCTATCTTTTCTGGTTAATTGAGTTTTTCATTAGAATTATATGGGGCAAACTATCTATTAATAAAGAGAAATTGTTATTGGGAGGGGATGGGGCTGTCTTCCTAGAACTAGAATGAACTAGCTAGCCCATCACACGCGGTGATAAAGTAAGCCGTGGCTGTGTGGTTTTGATGTGTCTGATAGGAAGTGAGCCTACAAGGGAAGGAATTACTGCTCTTTCTTCCTGACCATCAGAAAAAAAAGTAAAGTAGGGTACCCTGAGAATAGATCCTAAAAAAGACATGTTTCCTCTACGAAAGCACCTACTGCGTTATCTGGTATTTTCCTCGCTGGTTATGAGATTCACAATAAAGGTAGTGTTCTAGGTGGATGACTTCAGCCTTAGCAGGAGGCTCTGGTCTCTGAACATCACACTCTGGTTGGAACAGATTGGTCCAGTGATCTCCAAAATATGTTGCTTTCATAACTGCCTTAAGGCACTTGGGGTAGTCAGCTTTTTGTCAGTGGCTACTTACCTAACACTGCTTACTTACGAATTAAAGGAAAGCTTATTTTGATTCAGACTTGTGCCCAAGATCAGAGGCCCTGAGAGCTTGGTCCTCTGATGAGGGTAGCATATCATAGTTGGTATACATGTCAGAATGAACAGTAGCATCTTAGATCCAGAAAGAGAAAACATGGTACAGCATCCTCGACCCTCTTTTAAGGGCATATACACAGTCATATCAGCACCCAACTAATAAGGTTTCAGCTTCCAAAAGCACACACTGGGTCTCAAACCTTTCACCTATGTGTCTATGGGGAACTGTGTTGTGGTTAAGCCACAAGTCATGTTTTAGACCACCAGGGAAGAGATCCAACAGACTCCTTTGTGGAGAGGGTGCATTGTTCTAAACTCATAACCCAAAGATGAAGTTCAGAATTCTCAGATATGCAATTCTTATTTCTTCCAAAGTTATGATTCTGGGTAAAAAAATTGACCTCTTGTATTTTTTAGATATTCAGTTAGAGTGTGTGTCATAAAGAAAATAGGTTTATCCAGTTTGTGGTTGAATACTTACCTTTGTCTTCTTGAAGACGATTTCCAAAGTCTTACAAAACCTATGCTTGCCTGAAGGCATTAAGTCCATACTAGATATTATGTTGATCTGATTTAGAGTGGAAGTTTGGGGCAATGAAGTTATCAACTTATCTTCCAAGGGAGCTGGAAGCTGAGAAGAGCTAAATGGATATCTTATGCACATGTGGCAGACTCCCAATAAAATCTATAAGCATTGAGACGGTGAGCTTCCATAGTAGCAATGCTGTTCACATCTTGTTATATAGTGATCTGGAGAAGGCAATGTTCTCCATAAGTCCTCTGGGAGACCACAGTGGGGAGATTTGTCCTTGGAACTTTCCAGGATTTTGTTCCATATATTTCTTTCTTTGCCTTAGTTAATTTGTAATTTGTATCATTTAACTGTACTAAACTGTATCTGTATGCAGAATAGCTCTCAGTGAGTTCTAGAAAGTTATTGAAACCAGTGTGGGTAAATCTCTCTCACTGTCTTTCTGTCTCTTTGTTTCTCTGTCTCTCCCTACTATGTGTGTACATGTACCTACATATTTACATACATATATACAAAGCATATATCAGTTTCATTCAGAGGTCCATTGATTCTGCTGAAGTCACCCCTTAGATGTTTTGTTCTAAACATGATTTTTATGTCTTCAAAGGAACAGGAAACATGTCCTTTCATCCATGGCATACTTAAAGATTATATTCTATTCGGTCTAGAGAAAGTTTATTATGTGGAAGAAGGTCCTTTACTAGCAGAATCATTGTAGTGAAGTCTCTTCCTTTCGAGTCATTTCAAGATTTGACCCAGGACAAAGTATCATGATAGTAACAACTTTCTAGTCATTCCGGCAAACTAAATGAAGGGAAAAAATTACAGTATTTTGGACTGTTAGGTACTAAAACCACCATACTGAGTCTTAAAAGTGTAGGGATTTTGAAATCTTTGCATTAGAGATTATGTTCTTTCATAAAACCCCTGAAAGTGAAAACCAGAAGGAAATTTATGAGTCACCCAATCCGTCAGTTTCCAAATGTTTTCTATAAGGCTTAATTAGATTTTTCTCTTGTGGAAGAGTGGAAGCTCTTAAGTTGAAATCCTGCTTGGAACAGGTTGTACTTGTTTTTAAATAATCTATTTTTATGTCCTTTCATGTTTCATAAAAGAATTCCTTGTTAAAACATTCATATTGAGATGTATAGATCTAGCAAATCCTTCATTATATAGCTGTTCAAGTAACTTAGAACCAGTAAACCATTCTGAAAGGGGATTGATGTCTTTTAAGGCTGGGTTTTAAAAGTCTATGAATGATATGTACACTCTAGTGCAGTGTGTGTGTGTGTGTGTGTGCATATGTGAGAGAGACAGACAGAGACAGAGAGACAGAGAGGGAGCAAAGAGAGAGCACAACACTCAACCAACACTGAAGGTCAAGTTCGGGTAGTAAATGAAAGATAAACTTGTTGGGTGTATCAGACGGAGAATGGAAGGCAGGGAAAACATTGCTCTTTAGTGACTGCATTCCTCCAGGCATGGATTGAAGAGGGCAAAACTGTGTTCTTCATACAGATAGCAAAGTTAGTTTTACATATGTTGTGGGTAAGATGCCAAGAGGATGACTAGGAGGGTGGAGTTAAACTGTAAAATCAAAGGGTTATATACTGTCATGTACTCCAAAATCCATTAGGAAGACCAATGCCACTACTGACATGAGAAGATCTACCCAGGAGGCAAGGTGCTTTAAAGGACCTCAATAAACACTCGAAAGAATTCGTTTAAATGCATCTAAGTTGTATCCCAGGTGAAAGATGACTTACAGACACAGACTCCCTTCAAAAGTTCATGTTGTTTTAATGGGGATATTAATACTCTTCCCTAAAAGCGATGAATCTTTATGAAATATTATTTTAAACTTGCCAATTGTTAATCAAAACCCATGATAACTATTTATGTTCAGAGCTGCCAAAATTATGGAAGTGGTTTTTTAATTAGATTTGTTTTATTTTTCCACTTGCAATGTATTTAGATTCCTGGAGGTAAAGGAGGGATTTTCTGTAGCCCATTCCTCATGTGAAGACCAATTATTAGCTTTCCTTAGGGAGGAGGGATAGAAATCCAAAATATTCAAACACGTGTACCAAAGGGTTGTCTATCATGTATCCTACTTCCAGGGATGGTCTGCCAGTTTTGTACAAGAAAAAGACTGGTGACCCTGAGTGGCTTGTTTAATCTAATTTGGGCTATGCTCTTAATTAACTTTAAGATGAATCTTAGGCTCTTAGTTTGGTATAAAAGCTAATACACATTTAAAAATATTAACCATTCCTTTTTTTTACCATCAAAATGTTCTTTCCGTTCTCTTGACGAATAAGAGACCTTCTCATGGCTTTGAGACAAAGGATTTGTGACAGGGAAGAATGGTATCTATAGTCAGCTCCTGTGGATGAAATGGGATCCTTAGACACATACAAGGACGATAGATGTACAACCAAGGTTTATAATTGGTAAGAGCCAAACTTTGGGCACTGAAATCCAGGCTCTGACAGTTTCAGAGAATAAGGCATTATCACTAAGACATACTTGTGGAAAATCAAATTGCCAATTTACCTTAGTATGATTGTAACTGCAAATGTAAGTGCATACATGATGCATGTGTTACAAGTAGGAGAAGTTGCAAAGAGATACAAAAATTAGAATGATTGGAAAGCTGGAAGTTGTGGAGGCAATTTTGGAGATTGATTCTGATTTGGGAAGCACTCCAGAGCTCACAGCAGCAGATGCTCATAGAATTTTCTCTCTTATCTATATTTGCATATGTATGTGTGTATGTATGTGTATATGCACATATGTATGTATGTATGTATATATGCACGTATGTAAGTATGTATGTATGTATAATTGCATGCATGAGTGCTTGTGTAAATTTAGAATTGGAGCTCAAACAAAATGAAAGAAAAAAGATGAAAATTTAACATAGAGTGATCAGTGACACCACTTAAATCTCACCTAATTTAATTATGAAGAACAACCACAGCACATGGTTCTTTTATTTTAATGGGCACATGGTCACTAACAATGAATCTTAAATTTACAAGCCTTCCTTGAAGCTTGGAGTACTTACATAGCTAAGTTATAGTCAATGAAAGTAAGAGAAAATGGTGAATTAATTTTCTAAAAGTGTCTTTAGAATACGCAGATGTTTCCTCTTTCTCATTGTGTTTTTATGGATACACAATCATAACTACAACATTAAGAAAGAAATAGCCATTTCATCTTATTTTGATTTTCTAAGTCAAGCAACATTAATGAATATATACATATATTAATGAATGTCATTAATGATTACACACACACCACACACATATATAAACATGTATGTGTCATTTGACAATATAAACTCAGGTACTCCCCCTACATCTTTTAGCACAATTCTAAAGTATTATTTTTCAGTAAGGAAATCTGGTGAATATTTTTAGAAAACTTGTTAAGTTTCGTAAACTGGTTTGTGTAGAGACCATTATAAATCCTAAATGTTCTTAGAGCTGATTTCTGGTTCTGCAACATTTTGTTCTCCTTAGGCTTGCAACCCTGACTAACTACTTACAGAATGAGGCTGCTTTGCTCTTAATTTCTGTCAGTTTGAATTAGTGTAAATTTAAAATTGTAAAATCAGTGTATTGTTTTTCATTGCTATAGACATGGGATTAAGAAATTCATTTAGAAAAAGCTTTAAAAGTCTACATTGAAGTTTTTATGAATTCAAAGCCAGAATTATGTGTGATGTGTTTCTCTATCATGGCTTTTACTCACTCATCTGTTGGATTTCATGAGGAGCATTACCCTACTTCCATCCCTGCAGTCTTGAACTCCACTTGTCTAATGAGTTTCTTTTCTTTTAATAACAAATGCCAATTCCAATGCTTTTATTCGTTTTAGAGAAGAGCACATTTCTGGAGGTCCTTGTTCTGGCATATGCGAGTTCAATAGTTCTTCCAAGGGAAGCCTTCACTGCTACAAGGCTACTTATGAGTACACAAATAATTCTGATTACTAAGTATACTGGGATGTCATGAAAAGTGTTTCATTCACTCTCAAGACACATTCAACCCTTAGGATGTTGAATAGAGCTGTATGGATACAATGCTGTTTGTTATATATGTTTGTAATCAATAAAGACCCTATTTAGTTTGCCGGCACCCTCAGCCCCGATCAGGAACTAGAAAATCCCCAACTCTTGCAGAAGGGTTATTTTTCGGGGTGGGGTGTGATTCAGAGTTTTCAGCAAGTAGGCTTTATTGTTATAAGAAAACTACTGACAGAGATGAGAAATTTCCTTTCTTTTAAATGTTTCCAGGGCTCTTAGATGGAAAAACACAGGAAGTACAATCAGACACTGGGCCCTTTCTTTGTCTGGATGAGATGATTCCTAGAGATCAGCGCACAAAAGCATTTGTTGCCTAGTGTGAATCATTAGATCAGAAACAAGAACTGAAGTCATTTTTGCCCCGCTGTTGCCTGAGTTTTACTCCTTGACTGAATGGGTTTTCAGGACTCTGAGGATCATCTCTTCTTGTAGATCTGAGAGCTTGAAAGAGACAGTCTCTAGGCTGTATATAGCTTTTAAAGTCATATTACTCAGGACTACTTATTTTTATCATTTAAAACATCAATCGTTGTTGGAGGCGGTTCTTTCATTTTCCCGCCTGCTCAAAATAACCACTCAGAAACTATATTAATTACAAAACTGCTTTGCCTATTATCTTATGCATATTTCTTGCTAGCTCTTACATCTTGAATTAACCCATTTCTATTATTTTATATTTTACCACGAGGCAAGACTCTGGCTGGTGGCTTGCATCTTTCTCCTCTGGTGGCTACATGGCTTCTCACTGACTCCACCTACTCTCTCTATCTATATATCTATATATCTTATATAGATATAGATATAGATATAGATATAGATATAGATATAGTATATCTATATCTATATCTATATCTATATCTATATCTATATCTATATCTATATATCTATATCTATATCTATATCTATATCTATATATCTTCTCCAGCCTGGCTATATTCTGTTAAGCCATTGGCCAAAAGCAGCTTCTTTATTAACCAATTTAAAGCAACACATATATAAAAGGACTTCCCACACCAATCAATAATACAATAGATATCAAGACACAACACTTCTTTGTTCTCTGATTTATGTATCCATCCATTCATCTACCTACCCATTCATGTTCTGTCTGTGAGAATATTCAGGGAATATGGATGTCCTTCAGTGTGGTAACCATGTGGCATTAAAGATGTTGTGTTATCGTATTCTCGAGAGGCTTGTTTTTGGCTTTAAGAGAAGTGGAAAATTTCATTTATCTTTAATGCCTTATTAAATATCTCATAATGATATAGTTTTTGTAAGTTGAGTAACTTTGCCTTTTGCTTTGATAAAACACAGATAAAAGCAATTTAAGGAGGAAAGGTTTGATTTTGGCTCATAACTCCAGGTTACACGCTACTCTGTTGATGGAGTCACAGCACCTGGGACTTGAGGCAGCGGTGACATTGCATCCACAATGTAAAGAAAAGCTGGAATGATGAAAGTTGTGCTCAGGTCACTTTCTCCTTTGTATAAAATTTACAGTCCCATCCCAGGGAACGGTGCTACCCTCAGAGGGCAAGTATTTCCCACTCAAGTAACCTAATCAAGATAATTACTCACAGGCATGCCCCAAGCCTCATCTTCCAAGTGATTCTAGGTCTCACCAATGTGACACCTCAGATTAACTGTCTCATAAGTGTATTGCTTAGAAAGCCAGAAGTACATAAAAAAATAGAGAGCTGTTGGATAAGGAATGGCAGTGTATGGAAACTATGGGTATTTTATTTTTAGTGTTTCATCACCTCTCTGTATATGAGAGATAATTCTGTTTCCAAATAAGGTAGCATTTGTCTTGTCTATTTTAGAATAGAAGACTGTTAGCATTATTGAATACTGAGAGGTAGAGTGGAACTCTATGAACACGTGAAGGCAGGCATTTTTGAAATCTCTTTAGACATTTGGTTCCTTTAGAAATAATATTGATTTTGGAAAAATATTTCGTGTTTTCCTCTTAGACATAACTCCCTACAGAAAAATAGGATAAAAATACTCATCCTAATGATGATTTTTCACTGTCTATTCTAAGACATATTCAGCAGGTCTTCAAAGTAGCTGTCAAAATAAAAACATTCTACTTTGGGACCATTAAAACCATAATGTCAAAATCGATTTCTCTTTGTAACTCCATCACATGGATGCTCAGAGACCATGGTTGAACAGGGCGAACCATTCCCGGTGCAGCAATCTTTTGAAGTTTGGCTGGATCAGACGCTTACTTTCTACCTTAGTGATGGCCAGTTAGAGAGGATGTGGCCCTTTAAGAGCTGCCTTCTTTGACAGGTGTTGTTTGTTGGAGTATGGATGCAAAGCTGGAAGCCGTAGCATCATTTATGTTTCAGCACGTTGTGCAGGAGCCGAAAGACAGATTGTGTGTAGACATCGATTGGTGGGAGCTGTTGGTTGGTCTTTGGGCAGTCTCAGGATTTAGTACCTGCACCTCTGGCAAAATGAGTAATATCCTCATATAATAATATGATCATAGTCTCTCACTGTATTCCGCATTTTCTCATCTCTTTCTAATGTGAAAGGTGTGTGCCAAGCTTTCGACAGGAAAAACCTAGAGTATAATAAAGGGAGTAAAAATCTTAGCATTAATAATTCCCCTCTGTCTGTCATGGCTATTTAATGCTGGTGTTTACTTAAATTTTATTTCCAGAAGCCAATTGTTTTAATTTAATTCTCTGAAACGTTCCTATAGGACCCAGTTTGTGCCATGTTGGAAGGGATGCCTCATAAATTTCTGACAAGAATGGTTTCCCAAGCAGCCTTCTGACTCTGGCATTTCAAATCTCAAGGTGATCATAGAAGAAAACTAAGTTCCTCAACAAAATTAAAATATCTAATTCCTTGTTTTATTTTAATATTTTCCTAACTTTTTTAGATTTATAACTATGTAATTTTCCCCCTCCATTTTCTTCCCTCCAAACACTCTTATGTAACCCACTCCTATTCTTTTTCAAATTTCTGGCCTCCTATTCTTTAATTGTTGTTACACACACACACACACACACACACACACACACATGTATATACACATATTTACATATGTGTGCCAATGTGTGTATGTGTGTGCGTGCATGCGTGTGTGTACTCCTAAATGTGAAAATGCAGGCTGCTCATTCCAAATATATATATGGTGGCATATATGCTTTCAGGGCTGACCATTTAGTATCCTGCACCTAAGTCTCAGGGAATGTTGTGAAAGAGAGTGCAGAAAGATTATAAGAGTAGGGGAACAGGAATTTTCCTGTGAGATTGGGTCTCCTAGAAATGTCAGAGAAGTGACACTCCTGAGATCTCACTGGCATGTTGCCTGAACAATGACAGCATCAATAGACATGCTAACGTGGACAACAGAAAGCTCCTGTGGCCTCAACCCTAGACTACAGCCAACAAAGGAATACTCAGAAAAGGAGAAATAATCTTCCCCAGAGAAGAACACACCAGCTGGTTATCCAATACCAAATGGTCAGCAATGCCTTTAAATCATGATAGTCTGTTTTCAAATATCAAGTATCTGTGATCTTTCTGGTTTTAACTTCCCTTCATTTAAAACCCAAAGTAGAATATCCAAAATATACTGTCCAGCCATTGGGTAGAAATTACTTACACCTCGATCCAATTTCTCATGCATTTAAATGCCATCATTTTAACAGTACTTTTCAATATTTATTGGCAAAGAGGTTCTGTTTTCTTTTACTTCCTCTCTGAGGATCTGGAAGCTCAACAAGCCATTATTTATGACCTTCATTTGAATAAAATTTCCCCTAAGACTCTGGCACTTTAAAACTGAATTTGCTTGCATCTGAAGAGGTGTGGTTAAATGTATAGCTAGGAAAAAAGAAAGCATCATGGTATTTTAGAGAGAACGTGATTGCTCATTAATGATGACGAGTCATTGGAGGCTTGATCTCCACTTCAGTCTTATACTGCTTTTAAATTTTTTCCTTTAGTTCTTATTAAATGTGATAGATCAAAGTTGAGCATTCATCACTATATCTTCTGAAAGTTTCACTAAGAGTAGTCTAGGGATTAAAAGAGATAGACAAAGTTTGTCCATTCGTAGAACATAAGAAAAGCCAAAAGCATCACATCTTGGAAGCAGTTTATGGGGTGTGGTGAAGGATTTAAGAGATTGTGGAAAGGGCTATGCAAGTGGTGGGAGGAACTGAAATGATTTTGAATGATACAGTGGATCATACACTATGTATAACTTAGTACTGCCCATTATGTGTCATAATGTTGGCGGAATCAAAAACAAAACGAGCTCAAAAGTTCAATGAGTTAGTAATTGGAAACCAAATCTCACACATTAGTCTTCCATCACTGGGAGACTTCACTCTTGGACACAAGAGATAGAGGTTTAGCTTCTGGATTAAGAAGACCTACACTGTGCTTAGCACATCAATAGGGACACCATACTGATAAATACAGAATGGGGCAAGGTATCATTAGAAACTGTGAAATCCTCAAGTTACTTCCCCAATAAACTCCAGGAGTAGGGCAAGCCATGCTAGTTTCCTTCATGGGGAAGCTGAATATTTTATGGGGGGAGGGACAAATAAAAGAGAAAACAATTATGGAAAGAACTGATGTCCATTTGTTTCTGGGTGATCTACTCTTTCGTTTGAACAGATAGCCAAGGATCATCAGTCATACTTCCAGCCCAGGCAACACCACATGTGGGGGATGATGGACACATAGAGCTTCATTAGTGTTCCTCACAGGCAGTAGAAGAGTATCGATCTGTGATATCCAACTGGGATGCCCCTTAAAATGCACTTGTAGAGAAGATGAAATTAAAATAAGGGTGGTGAGAATGAGTAACCCCATAAGAGAGGAAAAAAGTAAATTCAGAACGTCTTTTTAGCCATCACATTAGCATTTGTTGGGGAAGGTATAGATTCAGTGAAAAGTAATGGTGAGAGGCATGCTGGGGCATTCAACCAGGTCAGCTACCGAACAGTAGGATGCTGAAATGAGCAAAACTGAGGGGAGAAAATGACAAATTATGTAGGAAAACTTCCCAGAGTCCAGGTACCTACAATTCCATGTTGAAAGAGTGCATCAGTGTTCTGCCTAACCATGTAGAAATGGACACCGTGCTAGGCAAACTTTTCACTTCTATGTAAAACACCTCACAGAAAAGCAGATGAAAGAAAGGGCTTATCTGTTTCATGGTTTCCTGGTTCTGGGCGTCATAGTGGAGGGCACAGCAGGGCTGCACAGCTTGCATCCCAGGGGCTGGAAGCAGTGGAAGAATCTGATGATGTGGGGATTGTTCCTTTATTTATCCCCTACTCATTTACCTGGATTACAGAATCTGGGGCAGAAAAATCAAGTTCTTTCCTTATTACATTTAGTATGTTTTTAGGGTAATTTGTTTCATATTTTAAATAAAGTGTAAATTGTGTTAAAATGTTTTTCATACTGTCTCATTTACTGATTTTGAAAAACAAGCATCTTTGTTTAAATCATCATTCCTACTGCATTTTAAAGTATTTCTTGCTTGTGTTCTGGCCCAGCAAAATCATGGGAAAATAATTTGTTAGGATGCACTCTCATGTAGTGCTCAACTTCCAATGCCAGTTCTATTGGCAAAATCAATCAATCAATCAATCGATCAATCAATCAATCTTTACAGTAGCCCATTTTACAAAAATGCTTTTTAATATTTATAAGGGGAATCACATTAAGAGTTTTGTTCCCGTTCAAGCATCCTTACATTCCCCATCCACAGAACCAGATGTTTTGTAACATATCCAAGCCTTTGTAACCTTTCCAATAGGCCTTGCGTTTAGGCTTTTTGGTTTAGAAGGCTGGGAAATCCAAACACTCCAGGCCATCTTAAGTTATTAAATAACCGACTTCATGACACAAGTTTTAACTTAGGTATGGAATTCCAGTGTATACATTACAGAAAAAAATTCAGTCCATGTGTCAAAGGTCAAGTCTCTTTTCCATCTAATAATTTAGGCAGTTCAAAATGCTGTCTGTTGTTTTCTCTTGCTAAGAAAAGCTTTGGGTATGTTCTGTACACAGCACAAGGATAAACACACACAGCTGTATTAGTTAAGAACAGTTTTCAGGTCATGTGGTTTATTTGTGCTTATGGTTTCAGAGGTCATAATCAACGCTTGCTGGCTCCCTTGCTTGGTGGCCTGTGGTGAGACATGGTGTCAGAGAGAAAGGGTACAGTAGCATTGAGCTGCTCGTTTCATAGCAGTGAGGAAGCAGTGAGGAGGCAGGCAGAGGTCAGGGACAGCATCATCTTCAAAGGCTCTAGCAAGGCAGACCCCGAAAGTTTCTCTGCCCTCCTCCAACCGTGTCACCGGTCCAGGACCAAGCTTCTAACTCACAAGCTTGCACAGAACACTTGTTCAAACCGCAAAATCTATGAAGTACAATGAGTGAAGGCAGGAAAAGAATAAAAACCAATTTTCTTGATTAATTCTAAGCCAATTAATTGAGATTTTGTCTCCTCAGAGGAAGCTAGCATTTTGTGTGATAATTGCAAAAGGGAATTTACCTTCAGTCACCAATTTACCGTTTCTGAGCTTCCAGAGGCCTTGATGGAAAAGGAAGAACATGTTTTCACTTCCCTCTCAGAGGGACACTAAGGGTCACAAAGGCTAAAGGCTGTGACACATTCATCTGTCAGAAACGACACTGCCAGGCGGACAGCTATGCGTTCCAGGTTTTGTTATTCTTTGGCATATTCCCATTGCCATGGGGACATTAGTCTCTGTAGCACAAGCAGTCTTCCCTTGGATTGGGGGTTCACTGTACCCACATAAGAACTCAAAGCAGGGCGCATCTTTGCTGTTAAGTAATAGTGCTTAGCAAAGGTGGCATGTAGCTGGAAAAGAACACCACCAGCAGCTACAAATAGTATTTTTAATTTGATTCTTCTTTCCTTGTGTTTTGTGCATAGATTCCTCACTGTGAGGTTACTGTGAGTTACATACATATGGCTCATGGTGTCTGCACAAACCTAAAGGCTTTACCCTAACTGAAACAACGAAGAAATGCTCCCACTTTCTCTACAATATTTTCATTGTCACTTTTGACGTTTCATCTCTGATTTACTTGTGACTTTTGCCTATCGGAAGTAGAAATATTGAGCATGATTGGTATAGAAAAGCAAAACATTTGTTCCAGAATTGGTCTCTAATTTATAACAACAACCCTTTAAATTTATAAAGTATATTTCTAGTTGGTTGTTTCATGTAAACATTGAATTGGGAGTTAAAATGAGTTTCTAACTTTGCCTTCCTTCGATTGATTTAAAGCCATAGCAATACGTTTTATTTAAACTCTTGCTAAATTAAAATGGCCTTTATGATATAAATTCCTGAATATTTTAGAAGCTTGGACATAGTTTGTTCATAGTCCACTGTTACTAAAATTCTGCTCAATTTCGAGTACATTTTTTGTGGCTTCCACAACCCATGCTCCTAGGCTACAGTCACTCATATTTGACTCAGAAAAATTGATCTATTACTCTTCTGATTCTGCTCAACTTATCATCCTAAGTTAGCTGTGAACTCTTTTTTAGTTGCTTTAATTTTTGAACGATTTTATTTTGAGGTAAAAATATTCTAGTTTATTAATTTTTAAATCATTTCCTATTTGCATTGCATTTATCTTAAATGTGGTCATTATGTTTTATGCTTCAGATACTCTATAAATTTATATTTTAAATCTCTCCATTGTCTCAGCATTCATATGCAAACTGGCAGGTAAGAATTTTTTTGAAAGTGTGCAGAATTGTGTTCATCACAATTGATATCAGTGCTATGCCACGATCACAGGATGAATGTTCAGCCTTTTCTAAGACAGGAATAATTAGTGCCTACTTTAATGATGATAAAAACAGAGCTGTGGGAGGTTAAGTAAATTACCCGAGGCTGCACATATTGTAAAGAACAGAGTTATGATTTTTGCCCATTGGAAGTAGACATATTTAGCATGATTGGTGTGTAGAAGTGAAACATTTATTCCAGAATTGGTCACTAAGTTATAGTAACAATCTCTTGCCTGTACCAGAGGATCCATCGGAGGGATCCTTCAGCTGGCGATGGATGGAGATAGAGACAGAGACCCGCATTGGACTGAGCTCCCAAGGTCCAAATGAGGAGCAGAAGGAAGGAGATCAT
>LOEQ01003723.1:10474-34020 GCA_001685075.1 Bramus lutescens | reverse complement strand
ATAATAATAGTAAATAAATTTAAAAAAGAACAGGATAGGGAAAATAAATAAAATGGGAAAAAACAATCTCTTGAATTTATAAAGTATATTATATGTACTTTAATAAATAACTATAATACATTTCTAAAATCACAAATAATGCTCTTATCACCATTTTCTTTTCAATGTGTCTTCAACCTAAGGGAGGAAATGAAAATCCCCCAAAGATTTCAGAACCCAGTCAGTCAAGGTTATAGAGTAATGAAGTCTTTGATCAGAGCTGGGATCTGAGGCTGATGGCCCAAGTAAATCCTCTGACTATGATGCCTCTCCTATGTGTCTTTCCTGAAGAGTTATCTATACTCTTCCTCCACTTGGGGAATATGACAAGTTTTCCACAAAGACAGTCAACATATTTTGGTTGAAACTTCACCCTGTCAGAGAGGCTGCTTGGTACCATTAGAGCTTTTAAGCAAGGATGAGATAATCACAATAATTATCTTCCATTAGCAAAATGATCTGGCACCAGACTCTTTTTCCGGTTCTCACATCCTCTCTTCTAGGGTGGAGAGCATCTGAAATGGGCTCCCAGAACACTGCAATGAAAAATAATCAGAAGTATAAAAATGAGCCAGAGAAGGGATAGATTAATCAAAGGATCGTGAGTGGTTAAAGATTCAAGCTTAGAAGAATCTGATAATTTGGGTTAAAATAACTTTATTTTTTGTCTTTTCAGTGGGTTTGCTATAGAATAGTCTTCCAATTAGTCTGCTTGCTTGAATAATACACAAACATTTCAATGTATCAATACAGGATCTAGCCATCTAATTCATTATTAAGTGCAATAAATAAGGCTTATAAAATACTGATTGCTTTAATTTAAGATTTAATGCAAAGCCAGAGAATTCCTATTTTTATGGGAAATTAAAGAAATACAAAGATCTTTCTCTATTTTTCCAAAACCCAATTAGAATTTAATGGATTTTCCAAATAATCTCCTCTAATCACTCCTTCTGGCACAATCATAATCTTCATTGTATATATAATTATTTCCAACTACAGGTGTGTAATTTCTCTATTCTTTGAGGCTGTTGCATAGAATACACACTCAGGGCTCAGGCTTGCCCTAAGGGCATTTATAGTGGAAAGGAAGAGGGAATTATCACTGACAAAATAGAGGGAAGTAAATGTACTCGATTCAGTTCTTAACATAGTCATTAAGAGTATTAACACATTACTCGAATGTTAACAATAGAAAGGGCTATAGGCTTGCTAGAGTTGCTAGCTTGTATGTTCCATGCCTGTGGCAGCTATTTCTATTTTGATCACCTCTGTGTACACGGTGCCAAAGCTGAGACTGAAAGGTAAAGGGAGCATCAACTTTAGCAATTAATGTCAACATGCTATTGTCTAACTTTACCACACGCTGATATCATCCTTAAATAATACTGTTGTTTGATGTCCATTCCCAGGCATTTGGATTTAATTTATATTGCTTCAGTTTTGACAGCTGAAGTTTGGAAAATTCTGTATGAGATTTTAATGATCCACAACTTTTAAGAACTATCATTTAAATACAATTAAAAAGAAGTCCAACTGTGTACAGAAATTTAGTCCTTTAAGAGTTTATTAATCAATCAATAATGTCTGGTAGTATTTATTTAGCTCCTATTAAGTATGCAGTGTTCTGTCTGACTCTGGAGACAATGCAAGAATAATATATGGCTCCTGGAGCATCCTATTGATCTGGGACACGGACAAACCACTAAGAAATGATACAATATCAGGAATAAGCTGACCAGGTAAAATATTCCAGAATATAATTGACATATGATTTACAAAGACAGCAAATGTTAAGGAGCTTAGAAAAATGCAGATTTTCCTATCTGAAGCTGTCAAGGAAGTTTCCTTTGAGAAAGTTATTTTAAATTGGGTCTTGAACAAGGAATAATAATACAGTGTATTTTAGAATGGAAGACAGTTCAGGGGTATCTCAAGAAGTTAAATGATGTCAGAAATAACAGTGTTTTAAAACATTGCTAGATAGATAAGAGTGTCATCATTTATAGGTTAAGGGTCATTACTAGGTTCTTAGAGATTTTCCAGTGTCAACAACCAACATGGTAATGTCTTCTATAAAGTCATAATTCTACACTGGGGTCTATAATCTGAACTTGGGCTGGAAATTCTTCATTTAATCTTAATGAAACCTGGAAAAAATGTCCCTAAGAATGAAGGGAAAAGGTCATTCCTGGCCAAGGTAAGTATGCAGAGAAGGAACGAATGGCTTGGTATGAGGTCAGGTGCACTGGAAACAGACTTTCATAGTCGAAATGCAGGGTTGGGTGGCTCCAGCAGAGAAGCTGAGTAACTGTGGCTTCATCTTCTCTCCTGCACCTTCCCAGATGGCCATTGTCTGTCAGGACAATTTTCATGTTGGGGTCAGTGTGGTTCAATTATTGCCTTTGTTAAAGTCTTAATGACTTGTTATTTATGTTTAATAAGCATGCCATTCATTGTGTTTCTTACTTAAATGTCAAGATGGTGAGGCAGGGAGAGGAAGTTTGTCTTATTTCTCTCTCCTGTCATTGCTGTCAAGCAGATGCTATTGGAACTCTGTCTCTTGCCCATTGCTTTTGACAGTCTATTCTTGATAAAAGAAACCAAATGCATCTGGAAGTTGGGGAGGAAGATATTTAGTTCAATTTTTTTGAAAAAACATGGCTTAATAAAGAACAAATAAAAACGAATTTGAAAAATGAAGACAGGGCTATCTCTAGCTCTGCTAAATTAGGCACTTGCTTCCAGGGACGCTGAATTTATAAACAGATGGGAAGAAAGAGGTGGATTAGCTAATTAGACTAAAAAAGATCCATCTTTTCTAAAAGTCCAGCAGATGTCTTCAGATACTCTCACTATCAATAGGATGCTAGGCCTGACTTTCTCATCTGTCTCCCTCTTGGCTTAGGCAGCCCACTAAGGTGGTGTATTCTTCTTCATGGTTTCATTAGCATGATCAAATGTGGGCTGAGATAGTGATATGGGGTCCCAGATCAGCTAGTCTTTGAGGTCAAACTGAGTTGGGATTGAGGCATTAGAGTACAGCTGGGTTGGTGAACTTTTTCTGTAAAGGGCAATACAGAAAACATTTTCGTATTTGTGGTTTATGTACAGTCATGGCCTCATAGCCTGCTTGGTGTGGGTAGTACCCCCACTGGGGATGTAACTTCTATTTTAATTTCTTCATGTAGATACAACTATGTTCCATCAGCAGTTCTACATGTCTGAGGCAGGAGAAAAGCAGAGAGGTCCTTGTTCTGTGTTCTTCACATATGGAGGTCAGAGTCCATTTGTGATTTGTGTTGGAAACACATGTTTTAGCTTTGCTGGTTGACCTTTTATGTTATTTGGGATTGAAGTTAATTCAACATAGAGTAACAATAAAAACAACTAACATTCCCTGGGTACTTCCATATCCCAGAGCTCATCTAAATGCTATAAATATATCTCTCCACTTAAATTTCAACACAGAAGCTTATTTTTTCTCACTTGGCATATGAAAATCCTGAGGTACCAAGAGATTAAATTACTTGCCAAGTTCATGAAGCTTATGAACAATGGGACTCATATGACTTTGAACATATGAACCCATGTTCAAATGCTCGATGAAGTCTACCTCTACTCCCACGTCTTTAATCACCATGGGCTCTTGTCACCAGGCCATTGTAACTGATGCACATATATATCATTTCAAAGTCCCAGTGAAACACATACACACGCATGCAAGCATGCACACACACACAGTAATGTGCATATTTGTGAGTTCAGTGAGGAATTTCAACACGTTTGTTCATGTACTATGCAGTAATATGAGAGAGTAACCTCAAACATACACCATTGCTTTTTATTTGAAACTCTCAAAAGCCCCTTATGGTATGGGAGGTCCTTCTGTCTATGTGTCGCTTTCATTGGTTAATGGATAAAGAAACTGCCTTGGCCTGTTAATAGGGCAGAACTTAGGTAGGCAGGGAAAACTAAATGACATGCTGGGCGAAAGGAGACAGAGTCAGAGAGACGCCATGGAGTCACCAGAATCAGACATGCCGAATCTTTGCTGGTAAGTCACTGTCATGTGGTGATACTCAGATTAATAGAAATGGGTTAAATTAAGATGTAAGTGTTAGCCAATAAGAAGCTAGAGCTAAAATGGGCTAAGCAATGATTTAATACAGTTTCTATGTGATTATTTCGGTTCTAACCTAGCCAGGTAGCCGGGACGAACAAGTGACCTCCTTCTACACCCTTAAAATTTGGTTAATTATTACCAACTATTATTATCTTACTGTGCTACAAAACAAAGCAGGTTATTATTATTACTCAACTTACCTCTGCACCCATTAACCATGGTGTGTTTTTCACATTCTTCTATATTTGATAATGACTTTTCTTTTGTGTACTTTTTTGAGATCAACATCAGCTTTTATGTGTAAGTGAAAACAGTCAGAATTTGTCCTTCTCCACTTGTTTATGTAGTGTATGGGCTTCCATTCATATCACTGAAAATGATAAGAGTTCATTATTTTTATGGCTGAAGGATATTCCATTGTTTATATGTCTATATATTATTTTTCTTATTCATTTTTATAGGTTGTGAACAATGATACTATATATGCAAGTATATATGCCTGTTTGATGTACTGATTTTAATATCTTTGTGTGCTGTGGTGGTTTGAAAAAAATGGCCCCCAGGAGCTCATAGATTTGCATGCTTGGTCCCTAGAGAGCAGTGCTACTTGAGAGGGATTAGGAGGTGTCTCTTTTTTTTTTTTTTGAGAAGTGTCACTGAATATGGGTTTTGAGGTTTTCAGGAGCCCCAACCGTGCCCCATGTCTCTCCCTTCCTATTGCCTTCAGATCCTGATGTAGAACTCTCAGCAGCTTCTCCAGCACTATATCTGCCTGCATGCCACCATACTCCCCACCATGATGATAATGGACTAAACCTCTGAAACTGCAAGGAAGCCCCCAGTGAAATGATTTCTTTTATCAGAGTTCCTGTGGTCAGGGTGTCTCTTCACGGCAATAGAACACTGACTAAAATGTGCATTCTCAGGAACAGGGCTTCTAGATCATCAGGTAGATCTATACAAAGATTTTAAAAGATTTCAATATTGTTTTCCATGATGGTTGCAATGAATTTCATCTCCGAGAAATCCACTTTTATCACATTTTCACTAGCATTTGTTCATTTAAATTTTTTTTTAGCTCTTTGTCATTTTGTTGACTATTTGACTATTCTCCTTGACAGATACCTGGTCAGGTCATTTGCCTATTATCAATCAAAACTTTATACTCTATACATTTATGTCGTCTATCTTATTACATTGGTCTACACATCTATTTTGTGTCAGTACTGTATTCATTTTACTGCTCTAGCGTTGTTTCAAAGTCTAGAATAGCAAAGCCTTTTCATTTCTTTTGCTTAGGATTGCTTCTGGTGTCTTTTTTTCCTCCTCATTCCATGCGAAGTTTAGAATTTTTCTATTTATGTGAAGAATGTTGTTGGTATTTTGATTAGACTTGCAATGAATCTGCATATTGCTTTGGGTAAAATAATCATTTTCACAATGTTAATTCTACCTCTTCAGGAGCATTGGATGTCTTCCCATTTTCTAGTGCCCTTTTCTAGCTTTTTGAAAACATGTTATACGTTTTCATCATTGAAGCCCATCACTTCCTTGATTAGGTTTATACTTAGATACTTTAGTTTCTTTGAGGCTATGGTGGATGGTATGGAGTTCCTGATCTCCTTCTCTGTATGTTTATTATTGGTGCATGGGAAAACTACAGGTTTGTTCAAGTTGATTCTGTATTCTGTCACATTGCTGGGTTGGTTTATTATTTCTAGAACTTTCCTGCTAAATGTTTTGGATCTCTAGTATGTGGTATAATGTTATCTGTAAATAGATAACCTTTTATTTGTTCTTTTCTTATTTTTATCCACTTAATTTCCTTTTCTTGCCTTATTATTGTAGTTAGTATGTTGAGCACAATATTGGAAAGGACTGGGTATAGTGGACACCCCTGTATCATTCCTGATTTCAGGGTAGTTTCTTCAAGCTTTTCTCTACTTTGTATGATGTTGGATGTGGCTATTCCTACATTCGCTAGGACTTTTATCATAAAGGCATGTTGGATTTTTGTCAAAGGCTTTGTTTGTGTCTGTTGAGATGATTACATTATTTTTTAAAGTATTTATTTATTTATTTATTATGTATACAATATTCTGTCTGCATGTATTCCTGCAGGCCAAAAGAGGGCACAAGACCTCATTACAGATGGTTGTGAGCCACCATGTGGTCGCCGGGAATTGAACTCAGGACTTTTGGAAGAACAGGCAATGCTCTTCACTGCTGAGCCATCTCTCCAGCCCTGATCACATTATTTTTAAGACCATTTATATGATTCAGTATATTTAGTGACAGATATTTGTTGAGCCAATCCTGCATTTCCGAGATAAAGCCAGCTTGACCAAGGTAGATGATTTGGGTAATAGGGTGAGTCTGGGCATGGGTCTCCTGCTTCTGTCTCTTTGAGAAGTTTAAGAAGGATTAGTTGTAGTTCTTTTAAAGTCTGGTAGAATTCAGTTGTAAATCTAAGCCTGACTTCTTTTAGTCAGAGGACATTTTATCACGGGTTTAATATCTTCCTTTGGCAGAGTCTGTTTAGGCTGTTGCTCTCTTTTTCATTTAACTTCAGTTGTTTGAATAAATCAAGATATTCAACCATTTCTTCTAGATTTTCAACTTAGTGAGGCAGGTTTTCAATGTCTTCCCTCATACTATTCAGAATTTCTTTGGTGATTGTTGTAAGGCTTCCCTATTAATTTCTATTCCTGTTGGTTTAGATCACCTCTTTCTTTCTGTCTTAGTGGGACAAGTGTCTGTCAACCTTGTCCATCTTCTCAAAGAAACAATTCTTAGACTCATCAATTCTTTGTTTTAGCTTTTCTTTCTTTGTAGCTGTTTGTATTTCATTAACTTTTGATTCTTATTATTTCTTTCAGTCTGCTGGAGCATGGTAGATGTTGATTTGATTTTGTTTTTCAAATTCTTGGTTGCATCTTTGAGTCATTTACTTGTGCTGTTTCTGATCTTTTAATGTAGGCCCCACTGAGAACTGCTTTTAATGTGTCCCAGAGTTTTTGTTGGCTGTTTTCACTCAGTTCATTTAGTTCCAAGAATTTTGATTGTTTTCTTGATTTCTCCTTTGCTCCATTCATCATTCAGTAATGAGACATTTAATCTCAGGAAGTTTATATACTTATTGAAGCTTTATTTGCTGTTGATTTTAAGTTTGGATGCATAATGGTAAGATTTGATTTATGAAATTACTTCATTTTTTCTGCATTTGATAAAGTTTGGTTTTTGACTCAACTTGTCATTTTATAGGAGCTTCTATGTTATGTAGAGTAAAATGTATAATCTTTGGTATTTGGTTTAATATTATGTGTCTACCTATTATGTCCATTTGATGTAAGACGTCATTTAGTGTTTATGTTTTTCTATTTAAATTTTGTTCAGATGGCTGTAGAGAGCACAAGGTTCTCATGCTGATAGATAAGCACTATCAAACTAGGAATATTATGCACAAAGACTTTTATCTTCAATGGAAGGGGTATACACCTGTTTCCACCAAGAAGGCTGAAAGTGGGTATAGTCAATATCTGGGTCATCTGTGCTACTGGAGGGCTAAGCCACACCCAAATCCTCCAGATTGTTATATTCATCCCAGACCCTTCCTCCCTAGACTTTTGTCTTTAGCTTTGTTTTTCAGTCAATATAGCCCATCCTTAGGGGATATGTATTTTATTTTATGAGCATGTGCTTTATAGCTTGGTGGCCTCTATGTTATTTGTATGATTGAGACCATGCCAAATTCTAGGCCCTTAAGCTATAGAACCCATGTTCGTTGCACAGGTCACATGTACTTTGCAAGAGTTTCAGTGAAGTCACATCTTAAGCTTTATTGTGCACATGGGATTGGTATAAGTGTTACCAGGAAACCTTTTTTCCAAAATTGTACTGTACTTAAATATGTCTGAAATAAACTGCCTGCTGTCAGACACTAGAAGTTCAAACCAACACTGGCTAACTAAGTCTTGTTGAACAAGATTTCCTTCTTGCCTCATGTGAATCACTACTGTCCTGGTTGTGGCATTCTCAAGGACCTCCATAGATGACCTATCTATTAAAAACAGTGAGATGGTGAAAGCCCCTGCTACTGTTGAGTTTGTGCTAATTATTATTTAATTTACTATGCCTTTTTGAAATTGGATGTGCCAGAATTTGGTAAGCATATTCTCTTGATTATGTCATCTTTTGATTAGAATGAAGGGTCCATCTTTGTCTCTTCTGATTAACTTTAGTTTGAAGTCTATTTTATCAGATATTAGGATGACAACTACTACTACTGCCTGGTCTGTTTTCTTGGAATACTCTTTTCCATCTTTTCACTTGAAGATGTTGCCTAACTTTAAAGCTGAGTTTCTTGTAGACAAAAGAAAGACCTCTTTTGTTTCTTAACCAGTTCAGCTGGCCTGTGCCTTTGGATTGCTGGATCTCTTAATCAAGTCCCTTTTCCAGAGATCTGTTCTCACCCAATTTATTTATTGTTTATTTTGGAGATATCATATTACCTTGTTTCACCCTTGTTGTTTCAGTCTTTCTCTGTTTAGATGTGGTTGTTTATTCATCTGGTCGGACAATTGCCTCTGCCAATTTTATGATGTCACTTTTGCAGTAAAAGACTCTCTTTGGCTGCTATGTCCTTCCTTCCTAAATTTGCCTTTCATTCCAGGTAGGAACTTTAGTGTAGTTTCTGTTCACCACATATTGAAAGTTTACATACATAACAATTTTCTATACTTGTATGATTTCTCAGCTAATTTCAGTAACAAATCACTCCCAAATCATAGTTGTTTAAACACACAAGTAGGTTTTTTTTCACAAATGCTACACTTTAAATGGTAGGAAATTATACTTCCCATAATTACTAAGGATTTATGCTTGTTAAATGTCAAATTCTTTACTCATTGCAGTAGGTCAGAAGAAAGTCTTAGTACCTCATCTGAAGTCCCCAGAAGTGGTTCATGATACCACTTTCCAAATTACCTCAAAGTGGTCAGGAAACAGAGATACCAAATATCTTTTTAAGAAGTGCTTATTTTATTTTTTATTTATATGTATGAGTATAAGTAAGTTTATGTGGGTGCTCACAAAGACCAGAAGAGGGCATCAGATCCCCTGGAGCTGGAGTTGGAGCTGGAGATGGTTGGCCCAATGTGGATGCTTGGTACCTACCTCTGATCCTATGCAAGAACCAGAAGTAGTCCTTACCACTGAGCCATCTTTCCAGCCCTACAAAATGTGTTTTGGACGTGAGTAAGCATTTCTGAGCTAATTTCATAACTTCAATGTATTTTCATACACAATGGCTTGTATGACCTTCATTTAACCCTTTTACAAAGACAATGTATGCATGCTTATCTATAGTTTACAGACACCAGGGCTACTAAATTAGAAGAGAATTCAATGATCTGATCAGGAATAATAGTAGAATGGTATTTTGGTCTTCATATTAATTTTTGATCTAAAATTGGCTTCTGTTGCTAATTTGTAGCAGATTGTCCAAACTTTTTGTTACCCTTTTGCTAATCTCTACAATGTGAAAAAAATCCCTAATGATTTTGTCTGTCAAAAAGACTAACAAAAAGACACCTAAAGTACTTTACATCATTCCTAACCCACGAAAAAGGTTTAATTAAGTGGTAGACAAGTTAAACATTTTTTTCTCATGATTTCACAGTTGTTGGGCACAGATTTGAGAGAGCCATTCTTGTCTCTGACCTGAGTGTTTTATACCACTGTCACTCACTGCCATGTGTGGGAACCATCCAAAAGAAGCACATGATGTCTACATAAAGCAAAGATGGGGTTTGGATAGGTGACATCTTGAGAGATTAGTATGTAGTATTAGTATTAGAGAATGAAGCAATTCTAGTGTCTGCTTTGGCAATTTAGAAAGGAATTTATGTGGCTTGAGACATGGATTATAGAGGGATCTGGCTGTGACAAGTTCTATTTTCCTCCAAAGTGAGCTGCTATCCATGGACATATTCTTCACTAGATCTCTTTCTGTATACAACATTAGGAACATTATGCCCAGTGTCTTCTCAGAGCTAAAGTTTGATTTTCAGCGTTTCTGCAAGTCTTTCTATTCCCCAACATCCTGATCCATTGGTTGGTTTGGGGCACTGTGGTAGAATGCGTGACACAAACAAAGTTTTGTTGTGCTCTGTTTCAGGGTGTTCATACCTGGAAAGTCACAGTGGAGGAGCAGAATTCATGTCACGTTGGCTCCAAGGTAAACAAACGGGAATGTTGACACTCTGGTTTTGCTTCTTCCTTCTTTTATTTTGTCAGCCTCCCAAAACAGAGGATGGTGCTACCCTGGCTCAGGTGTGTCTATACCCTCAGTTCATCCTCCAGCAACTTCTTAGATACATAAAGAGAGGTGTGCTTCCATTTCCTACCTGATTTCAACACTCAGTCAAGTTGACGATGAAGATGACTGTGTTAAATCTCTGCTGGATATTTGTGTGGGGATAACTAACAGGTCTACCACCCCCTGATTGTGTTCTTCACATTTCTTCCTCATGTTCATCCATTCAGGCCTATTAGTCTAGCTATTAATATGATTACTTGTCCTGAGGTCTTACTGGAATGATTGAAGTCATTTTCGAGGTCTCCTTTTCTTTTCCTCAGTATGCTACCAATTTCTGAAAAATTTACTTCTTCTCATAATTTATTTACCCCAGACTTATCTGTTCCCCATTTGGTAAAGTTACTCTGTTTCAAACTGCCTTCTAATCACTCCTTCCCTGTAGTGGTCCCATCTATTTTCACAATGCAGCCATGAGGAACTTTCTTGAATGCAAATGTCTCTCCTTTCTTTCAGAGACCTTCATTGGCACTACAGAGGTTTTCTGAGTTAGAAGTCATGTTGCTTTCACTATACTATTACCTTAGACCCAGCCTTCCTCTTGCCTCAATTCTCCACATGCCCATGAATTCAGCATCCACTCTTGCTGAATTCAGACATTTGTAGTTTTTTAAACCCAACCATCTACGCCACACATCAGTGCCTTTAGACTCAGTAATGTTGCCTTAAATGTCTTTTTCTGATGCTTCTGTCTCCTGCATGACCTTTAAGACTCAGTACAAGAAATAATCAATCCCTGTTTGTTCTAAAGTCCTCCTCTATTCTTTGAACTCTCATTTATCACCTGTCCTGTAATTTTCAGTGTTGTCTTCTTCTGCTACTGACCAGTAGAGAGGATTTTTTCCAAATTGGTTGAAGTAAAGAGGGAACACACAGTTTTCTTAGAACTCTAAGGAGCTAAGGAAATAAAGCCCACACAAACTCAGGTCTCTTTCAGGAGCACTGGAATATTCCTTATTTAAGTTATGACAACTGGGTATTTGAAATATACTCCTATGGATTTACTCTAATTTACATTACCTTACTTATGACTTGCGTTGTATGGCTTCTGCCTAGTCAAAGCTGTAGTTAGCTGTCAATTCTACTGTCTCCTGGTTTCTGATCATCAGTTACTCCTTGTGTCTCTCAAACTAAATTTTTCTCTTTGGCATGTGCGTCTTTGTCTCCTACCTGAAAAGTCCTTGGTAATGGTGTTTCCACAAGACGATCCCTGTCTCATATTAGACAACTGGGGACATCTCTCAGTTCAATCAGCCAGATGCAGAGTGAGAAACTCAGGATAGAAACCACAACAACCTTTATATACTGGAAGTATCCTTCAGCATGGGTTTGAAGACATGGCAAGGACCCATGATAAAGACATGGTCGAGCAAGATAATTTGAGATGGTTCACAACACTGTGATTAGAAATACACTCAGCATCTAGCATGTGTTTTAATAAACGCAAATTGTCAAGTTATTTTAGACTGGAGAATCATAAGAGTAAGTTGAAGGCAGAATGGCATAGGAGAGTGAGGTCTACCAATTGACTAAAGCTGAGAGAGCAACTGAAAGCAAAATCACGTGTCTCAGGTAATTTCCTAAAAGGGTTTTGGTTACCAGCCTCACAGCATCCTCATCCTAGCAGTCATGACACAGTGAACTTCCTGGCTTGATGGAGCAATCTGACAGCTTCTAGAAAGAAGCTGGTCCTCTTTCCCTGATGTCAATATTTTAGAAAACTTGTCTGAGTTCCTAAGCTTTATTCAAAACATATATTTTGTTTTTGATGCGCTCTGGATCTTAGTATTATAGTGCTAAATGATAATAATCTAATAGTTTTACTATCTGTGCTTTTGCCCCTTGGGTGCATAGGTTGCCCTCTCAAGTTGGTCCAATCACAGAACCACTCTAAGGACAGGAATGGGTGGCTGACTCATGGAAGTTGGGTTAAGGTTGCTGCTATTGCAAAAGCCAAAGGCAAGGTGATCCAGCATCACTAATGATTTCAGATACCAACATCTTTTAGGCATTTTTTTTAAATGGTGATGTAATTGGACAATTGCAGCAATTATTGGAACCATTGGGCTGAAAACAATATCTGTGTTTCATTTTTTTGCCATTTCAGTTAAGAGCATTCATGAATATTTCTGAGTTGATCATGATAGGCGAAGTACAAATGTCGTCACAAAATGATGAGTTAATTGGCTTTATCTGAGCCAACTTTACTTTTTGTCTTTGGATAATTTCCATAATGTTTGCCTTCATCATCCAGGTAGCTCAGATCATTGGATGTGTCTAGGGACTCCCTTCACCTCCCTGAGATTCTGACTGTACTGAGTATTCTTTAAAAAGACCACGGTGAAGATGTCTGAAGCTGGAGGCCTCATCAAACCACACCATACTTTGGCTGTTCTACTGGTAGTTCTGCAGGACTGAGTCAAACATACGGGATGGTATCTTTTTCCCATGCCCTGGGACTTCAAACATTCATAGACAGAACATGCATGCAGTAGGAAAAGCAGAACAGTACATTTTAGAGAGTCGGAGTCTTGGCTGTTTGCCTGTGACATCTTGTAAACTTACCCCACATTTTTTGATGCCTTCTGGATTCAGTGCTCTGGAAGGGAGTTTCCTCTCCAAATTCTAACACCTAACTCTCCTCACCACAGCAGCTCCTTTCCGGATGGTATAGACAAGACTCTGTCTCTTGCACATACACCAACATCTGTTTACCTTTCTACTCTGACTTTAATGAGAATCTTTGTCATAAAGCATGAGTTGTGTTCTGGTGGCAGGAAGGGATGATAAAGGTATGGGGATTATTTTTCTTGGTCTTGGAGAAATACCTCATATGAGCTTTCTAGAACAAAATGGTAAAGAATGAATGTGTTGCTTTCTTTTATGGAACGAATTGTGGCTTCCTTCCTCATGAACTTTGTACATAAGTCTCAATACTGAGTTCCTAAGAATATCTTCATATTTCTTGTTAAGTTCTTTAAAAAGAAGGGTAGGTTAAAATGAAACCTCTAGTGTAGGGACTTAGTCCATTGTAACTTTCTCTATTCTCACAACAGAGAGAGAACAGGGTTGTGTGTGTACAGAGCAGGAAAGTGCTTACATAGATATGGGGGTTCTTCCTTTCTTTGGTCATTGGATATAACTAGTTACCTCACAGAGCTCAACAGAAAATAAGTCATGTGGACAAGTGGGAGCCACACAGGGAGAGGGTAATGAAGTAAAAGAGAGGTACAGAGCCGTACACTGTGGCGACTCCCAGAAACATGTGACAATCTTTAATGATGAGAGATGATGCACTCTAATTAAGGTGCTGCCTCTCAAACCAATAAGATTTTGGCTTGAAACTATGGCAAAGGACCTCCATCATGTTATTTCTTTAATGTTTCCTGATCATACAAGCCCATATTTGGAAAAGTTTGCATAGACTTAGAATGTGTCACATTTCCTTGAATTACTAAGGTTTCCACAAGTCCAAAAATAACTTTTGCAAATGACTGATCTTCAAACTATCATAATTCCTTCATATCACATAATTGTTCTGCACTTAAACTGAATCTTCTGTGCTTAAATGATTAGATCTTTTCACCCCCTTTAATTTATAAGCAAAATTGATTCTTTAGATCAATATCCCCAGGGGCACCAGAATCTGGGCTGCTGGTGGAGTCGGAGAGGTCCTGTCTGAATGTTAATTGTTGCTTCTGCTGTCTGCTGGAGCAAGGATGTTGCTCTCTAGCTCAGAGCCAAATTCTGGCTATGTATCAAAATCTATAGCAACACAACAGAGTCATTTTTCTCTAGACCCCAAATAAAAGGAGATTAATCACATTTGTCTCCCTCAGTACCTTTTCAAGGGAGTGTTTTTCTGTTTTAAAAAGCTGCTGTTGACTTCAGCTTTGAAGGCCACAGAGCATGGTGAAGGATGATAGACGGTTTGAAAATGCCACTGAGAATGCTCTTGCTTCAGGTTCTCTTTACGTAGTTCTATTCATTCTCGCTTCTCAGTGCTTCTTCAGGACAGCAACCTAGGAGGTGGCAGCAGTTATTAAACCCGTGGCTTTTTCTGAGTGTGGTACCCAGAAGAGCAGCCATAGCACCGGGGAATTTCTTTGAAATCCATGTCCTTAGTCTTCATCCTAGATGCACTGATCTGAACCAGGTCATTGGCATTGCCAAGCATCTGGCTAAGTCTGATTTCTCTTGAGAATTGCCACCTGAACAACTCACTCGGGGAGATATTTTGTTGAGATTTCTGAGAATCAGCTTCTACAGTCATTTCTTTCCCTTTCCCAAATCTTCTCAACTCCCTACCTTCTTACAGGATTCCAGTAATATGTGCTGGTTTGGACATTTGGCCCTTACATCCCTGCAGTTCTTGATCTTCCTTATTCCTTGCTGATGGTCAAGAGAACTCAAAATGGGCACTACTTACGACCAACACTTACGTATCTAATTTTTGAGTATGTGAGGTTTGCTTCTCATTTCACCTTGTCTCTAGAATGCCTACCAATAAGGTTGAATGTTTAGGATTTTTCCAAAGAAATGTCAGTATGTATTTTGAGGTTTTTGCATGTGCCAGACACTAACTTTTAACAAACTTTATTCTATTGAGGCTGAAAACAGACTATAATGTTGATGAAAAACATGTCATATAGAAGTTAAATAACATTGCAAGTTTATACTGGGAAAGTGTTGTAGTCCTAGCAAACTCCTTATTAAGCACTGGTAATTGGATAACAGATAAATAATTGTTAAAAGACCTGAAAGGAGCCGTTAAGTCTAGATAATCTGAGTGTTACAGTTATACTTCCCCATCATTTAAGTGTAAATTAGAAACACAGCTGAAGGTAGAAACTTGATGTCTTTAGTATACCATAATTGTAATTTTCACCTGCCTTAGTTGGGCATGTTAAATTCTCTAAGAGAGGTGCTGAAATGGCCGTATGATGATGTGGGATTTCCCTCTGTATTTTGTAATTACTATTTGTCAATAAAGGAAATGCTTTGTGCCTATAACAGAGCTATAGGGGAACATAGCTAGGTGGAGAAAACTAAATTGAATGCTGGGAGAAAGGAGGCAAAGCCAGAGAGACATCTTGTAGCCCAACTGGAGAGAGACACTAGAACTTTAGCTGGTAAGCCACAGCCACATGGCCATACACAAATTAATAGAAATAGGTTAAATTAATATGTAAGAGTTAGCCAATAAGAAGCCAGAGCTAATGGGCCAAGCAGTGATTTAATTAATACCATTTATGCATGTTTATTTTGGAGCTAAGCTGCTGGGAACCAACAAGCAGCTGTCTCCTTACAACAATAAGAGATTCATGGTCTCTTACCATGTGTTTTTGATTAAGAAAGAACACAGACAGATAGTGAAGGGTAAAAGTTTAATCTCTTGGAGGAAAAAAATTAATCTGATTCTCATAGTAGTACTGTTGTAGTTTGAGTGTAATTGGGCCCCATATGCTGATAGGGAGTGATACTATTAGGAGATTTGGCTTTGTTGGAGTATGTATAGCCTTGTTGGAGGAAGTGTGTAGCTATGGGAATAGGCTTTGATGTTCCCATAGGCTTTGCTCAGCGTCTCCATTCCACTTCCATGTGGCCAGCATCACATCCGCCTGCATGCTGCCGTGCTTGCTGCCACTATGATAACGGACTGAATCTCCGAAACTATCACTGAGCCCCCACAATGAAATGTTTTTCTTATAAGAGTTGTCATGGTCGTGGTGTCTCTTCACAGCCACAGAAACCCTAAGATAATTACCAATCAGCTGTCTTGGTGCTTTTGCTGTGTCCAGAGCAAGTCGTGAACTGGCAAAGGAATCTTCCTTGGTGCTGGTAGTTCCAGGTTCTTGAGTGCCAAGGGCCTGGTGCTCATTGACATCAGATCCTATAAAGCAGAGGTTTAGCCCAAGATCCAGAGGCCAGCACTTGTAGCTTTAGCTGCTCTGAGCAGAGGTTTAGTGCTCTGGGATTGAGTGTTCATAGTCCGGAAAGAGGCACTTAGAAGCTACATTTGCTAAATAGCATGGAATCCTCACTTGATTCCATAAAGTAACTAAGAGCAAGATAAAAGCCTCACATCATTGTCTTCATTTTATGTCTACCTCCTTTACTTCAACTGAAGGTACATGGATAATTCACTGTCCTTAACCTTTCTTCTTGGGTCACCTTGGATTCCCAGAATAACCAAGCATCTCAGGACAGAACACTTCCAAGATGAGGGCATTTATCCATAATGGAATAGAAATAATCTTGTAGGAACCAGATCTTCTCAAATAACCATCATGATAACAAATTTCTGCAGACTACTACCCAGAACCTGAGCTGTGACAATGACCTAGACAAGGACCACTTAACCATCCATGGGCTCCCTTACCCCAATTCTCCCTCTTACCAAAACTCATGTCTATACCAAGAAGATATAATTAGGGACTCAACCCCTTTAACTATCCTTTCAAATGTGCTAGATTGACTGGCTCTCCTTCCTTATATTTAGCTGGTCCTTGTATTTTTTTTAATAGTATTTGGGAAAGGGGTGAAAAAACTTAGTTTTTCAGGGATGCTAGGGCCCAGGGTTTATAGGTCGGAATTCTCTAATTATAGCCCTGTGCTCTGCAATCTATGAACCGTGGCTTGTGACAGCTAGCACTGGCAGTGGGCATACAGTGACCAGTATTATGGCTCTCAAGTCCTGAGTGTCAGGACTGTCAGAAGCTGTTGTTGAAGAACTCTAACAGTAGCTAGTCTTGAAAATCTATGAATTTGTGTGTTTCGTGTCTTAGTCTTCAGATTGCTGCGGCTTAGAAATATTCTAGCAATTGAATCTTGGGGTTTACTGTCTTCTGCTATTCATAGCCTCCTGCCTTCTACAATCTCAACTCTGCCTTCACTTAACTTATTCTACTGTTCTTGTCATTAGCCTCCCCTGCTCCCACAGTTTTTTCCCCAGTCATTTGCGGGAACACTTTAGTCACCTTATCCTTGCTGCCACTGATTCTTCTGTGGCTCTGCTGCTGTCTTGTCTTTATGTAGCTGGCTCAGCCTTTTCTCTAATGATAAATATAACAAATAGGAAAGAAAAGGTCACCTGGGAGAAGCTTTTGCTTGGGTTTAATGTTGCAACTCAGAAGAGGCTCAGGAGGACGCCTCTGGATGATTCTAAACATAAGCCTGATTATTTAGCCAGAAAAACAAAACAAAACAAAGCAAATAAAAGCATGCCGTAAATGTGACATGCGATTGGGTCATTAAAATTTTTATCAATTATAGAGCAAGTTCCAGTTCTAGCATTCGCAGGCCTTGCGTTGTGCTAACCATAAGCTTTCTTCAGAGTCATAGGGGAAAATACTCCCTTCTTCACCTGGCAGAACAGTTGTGTGTTGAGCAAGGTCAATTAGCATTCACAGAGGTTTGTCTTATGATGGTCTCTTTGGAAATATCTGCAGGTGTCTGGTGTGTTGAGCAAGGTCAGTTAGCATTCACAGAGGTTTATCTTATGATGGTCTCTTTGGAAATATCTGCAGGTGTCTGGTGTGTTGAGCAAGGTCAATTAGCATTAACAGAGGTTTATCTTATGATGGTTTCTTTGGAAATATCTGCAGGTGTCTGGAGTGCTTTGAACTAGAGCAAGGCATCCTGAAGCAGGTACAGTGATTGTACTGGCCCTGTACAATCCAGGCGTGTTCTTCAGAGTGGCTGAAAAAATTCAAAGCATGATGTTGCTTGTCTGTGTGCTGCCATGGATGTATGTTTGGAATTGTGTAACCAACTGGTATTCTCATTCTTGGGATAGGCTATTTCTCCATTTTGCATTTTCCCAGCATGCCTTAGCTACTTGCAGTTCCTTGTGTAAGGCTGAAGCCTTTTGGAATTTCTTCCCTCACTTTGCCATGTCTCTCGTTGTCCTTCCTCAGCTTGTTCAAACAATCTGAGCAGGCCGTATTCATGTATTTAGGAATGTATATTTATTCCTATATAAATATATATTATTATTCCTATATATATTTATATACCATTTATACATGTGATAAGAAAAAGAAGAGGCCATGAATTTGAAAGAGAAAAAGGAAGGATTTGAATGGAAGAAAGAATAAGAAAATAGAATTATATTATAATCCCCACATAGTAGAAATAATGGAAACACATTAAGTATAAAATTGCCAAAGAACAAATGAAGGATGTCTTTAAAGATAAAAATATAATACTAAAATTAAATAAATAGAACAAAAATTGAAACAGTTGGCTGTTATGAAGATAGCTTATCTAGCTTGCATGAGCAATCAAGCACAAAGAAACAGTCTTCCAGCACCCCTTAAATCAAATGAACTTCTCAACACTGGCAATTTCTCTCTTTCACAGAAGAAAAAACAACAGAACCAACAAGAACAGTCGGAGATGCTTGGGATAAACATTTAATAAAATCTCAACGCAAATACATCTGCAGTAGTATTCATCAATGTTTAACTTAACAGCAAAGACTAGCCGAAGACCACTAGGAAGAGTTGGTTCTCTTTGATCTGTCTCAATAAAGCTTTATCAACAATATTCACTATTGTTATAAATCATGTTAACTTTGTTCTTCAATGAAGTGGGGAGAGACTTTATTTTGATTTTAGTTTCTCATCAGAGCAATAAGTTCCAAAATAATGTCAGCCATTACTGTTGCCCTTGGTTGCTTTCTGGAACTTGAAGGTAAAACCCTTGCTGAAGATCGGCACATACCTCAGTTACAGCACTCAGAGAAATCAACTTGGAGCTTACCAGCAACTTCCTTTCTGAGTGCTGGATCTTACAGCCTTAAAGGAGTTCTGCAATCTACCCAGCGAGAGGAACGAACATTTGTACCACCCAGATGTAAATCCTGTGCAGCACAATGAGAGACCAAGAAAGAGATCCCAGAAGATGTGATAGAGACACTATTGGTGCTAACACATAGCTGATTGTGTGGACTTAAGGCCCATTTAACAGGAGGATTTTCATGCCTGTCACTGTAAATATACCAACTTTTCATGGTTGTAGAAGTCCTAGACTCAACAGGGAACCAGTTACTACTATTTTCCTAATCCAGTACATTTCTGGCTGTATTCATAATATCTATTTTTAGAAGTGACTTTTATTAATTATTGGAAAATATTACACAACGGATTTTTATCATTTTCTGTTCTGCTCTTTCTCATGTTTCTTCCAGGTCCACCCCTCCTCTCCTAGGACACCCTCCAACCCTCTCAACTTCCTGTGCTCTTTTTGAGACTATCTTGTAGTAGATGTCCTTGCCCTCTGACTCTTGATCATCTTTCTGCCTCCCTCCTTTGTGATAGCTCCTGAACTTTAAGTGTGGGGCTGTGCTTTCCATGTACTAACTGAGGAAGACCACTGCCACAGTCTGTTGGTCTCTGCATTTCGGCCAGTTGTGGATTTCTGTAACAATTCTGTCTGCCCTAAATGCTTATCTTTACACCCACAGGTAAGTGGAGCTCTTCTTCCTCATCAAAGAAGGGTCTTGTAATTAATAGTTAAATAGTATTACAGAAATCCAGAATGGTTAGAATGTAGAGAATAAAGGATTGCAACGTCGCCAACACTAACCGATGCATCTACAATACAGCCTCTATACTTAGGCTCAGGGACCATTGCTGCAGAGAAAGCAGAAACATTGTAAGAGCCAGAGGTCCAAGATAGTGTCTCCTGGGTGTTACAGCAAATCTACACTCATTGAACTTCAAAAGTATAGTGGCTTGAATGAGACCTGCATAAGTGATAACACCAGTTGACATGCCAAAGTGGACGGAGGCAGTACCACCAGGTCATACTGGCAGATGAAGTGTTATAGGTAGTCAGTGGTGCTGAGAGATTATCTGCTTCTTCCAGGGACAAGCTCCCTCAATAGAAGCTTCAATCACAAGTGTTCTCTTCAGTCTTGGACACATTCCCATATGAGTAATGCTAAATGGACTCCATAGAATGCATGTTTATATATATCTATATCTATATCTATATATCTATAGTTAACAATAACAATTAAAAGAGAAACCATGAATTTTTGAGTGGAGGACATAGTAAGAGTTTGAGGTGGGAATGAAGGGGCTGGAGTGAAGTAGATATGGTACTCATTTGCAAAGTTCTAAGAAAAAGAGAAAGCAATTAAAAAATGAAAAGAATGGTAAACAATGCTTGAATATGTAAAAAACACTGACTCTGAGTTAAAGATGTAAGTGATTTGGGGATTGGGACATGAATATGAAATAGAAGTGCACGCACGCACACACACACACACATATATATGTATATTTACATGACCACATAGATAAGAACAGTGATAGGGACTAACTTCTGTTTACTGAAGGATGGAATTACAAGAGATGCTGTGATTGTTGATGTAAGGATTCTATTCTTCCCTTCTCCATTGCTGATTCTGTGTTTCTGTTTCACTGATTCCCATTTCTACTCTTCCTGCTGGTACCATGGTAAAAGTCCTCTCCCAGAACTGTTAATCCCTTAGGATAACAATGACAAGCTTGAATGCTGGAGGAAGCCGCAACTAAGACACATATGCTAAGTTTTACTCATTCTGTTGAGTTCTGCAACGAGGAAAGTGTCTCTGAACCTCCCCGGTCCTTAATTTCATAATCTGTTCCATGAGAACAGTAACTAGATACTCTCTAGGTAGAGCTGCACTATCTGCTTTAAGGTATAGGCGGAATTCTTGACAATGACATTTTAAAAAGCCAATCAGTCCCTGTTGTTGCTGTCAAGATTGTTCCTGAAGAACTAGCCCTTGTGTGATCTAAGGTAACCCTCCTCATCAGTCAACTAGAGCTACTCTCTGGGATCTTGTGATGAATTAGGGCCTTAGTCGAGGAAAAGAGCAGGCACTTTGCATATTCTTATTTGTAGTTATTTAAATATGACTGTTGATTTACCTTTAATTAAATGTAATTTTACTTAAGTTTGCAAACATGATCATATCCTTGTTTTATTGTTATTTCTACTTTCCAGTTTTGTTTATTTGGTTTCCCTCCCCTCCCCCAATAACCACAGCTAAATTAACAGCCTTTCTTTTTCCAGCAACCCACAAAATCATGAGATGTGTCTCCTGGATACTCCTTTTCTTTGTATAACAAACCCACAAAAACTCATATGAACAAAAGCTCATATGGGAATTTTCTCCGTTTTGAGCCCATTGGGTTTGAACACAACAATCACCATTTCACTGCACTTCCCTCCTTAGCAGGGTATCCCGACATCTCACATGTGGTGGCTTTAATTCCTCTGTAACTGGCTCCAGAGAACATCATTATCTGTTCTTTTGTTACCAAGCACATAATATATTTCCATTTTCTAACAATTTTGCAGGTTTTGGGAAGAATTTGGAGGTTCGCTGATAAAAAACGATTATACTGTAACTGCTATTTAGATTGCTTTCCCAAAGTCATAGTAATTTAAGTTCAGGCTAAATTTTGAAATTTCATCTCTTTCCCTCTGTATCTCCCAAAACATCACGTGCAATTGAATCCTTTAATTTTTTCAGTCTTGCATAAAATGATAACTTATAGTTGATTTGATACTTTTTTCTTACATGAGTATCTTTGCATGTAGTTGTAGGACATTTTGAATTCTGTTCATATACTGTTCATTTGTATCTTTTATCTGTATTTTCCCTTGGTATGAGCATTCTTGAAATAAGAAGATAACTGTCTCTTTCTTACACTGATTATATTTCTCCCTAGATATTTAAGAAAGGATGTTGGAAATTATATGATATTTAGCTATCATATTTATTTTGTTTGTATTGCTGTGCCATTTGGGTATTTTTAATGAATAAATACTCTCCATAGGTTACATTCTTTATTTTTAGTTTTAATTTTCAAAAATACAGTATCCTAATAATATTATCTTGTCTACTCTGATTCTATATTGTTTGCACAGGACAAGCATCACCTTTTCCATTTCTTATATCAATTTCATCACTTAATTTTATGAGTGCTTCCTTAAATAGGCTATGGAAGCAGCTGCTTTTTATCCAACCTGACAGTTTCTGGGTTTTAATAGGATCATTGAGTACTTTTCCATTTGATGTTGTAGCTTCTGTGCTTGATTCTGCTTTTCTTTTAAGACCAGAGGTCATCTCTTCATTGTTGACGATTATAAATACAGCTCCAGACGGTGGGCTCTCTAATGCCATGCTGGATGTTTAGAAGCACCCCTGACTTCTCTGTAAGAAGCTCATATCCTTCTCTGCTTTCTAAGTATGGCAAGCAAAACTTTGCTTAGCTATGATCCCGAGCTCCCTGCTGAGAGATGTCTGCCTTACCTCTCACCCTTCATGGTCACATTGGTCCTTCTAACACATTGGTCCTACCTCCATGTCTGATGGTTATCTGCACATAAATTGTTCTGAAAATCTGTTCCAGGTAAACTTGTGGGTCAGGTATGAACTCAGTGACCAGCCCTGGGTTTATTCCTGCGGGGTCCTCTGATGTGGGAGTTCAGTATTAAAGCTGGAAAGTCTTCAGGAAATGACTATGAGCTAGATAATGTACCTCTTAGCTCCCGTTTCACAGTGCCAAGTCAAAGAGAACAGTGTGGTAAGATACACATAGCCACCAAAAGAGTGGGCATTCCTCATGCTGTTCATCCAGCAAAGTGTCCTCATCTCAGGACATTCTGAACTCAGTGAAATTGTGTAGAAAGTCCCGAGGCAGATGTGTTGAGAGCCGCAGTAACACCATCAGCTAACTTTATAGCCTATCCGTTTTCGTGTAGATGTAATTGTATTTCTATGGTGAAATATTAATTTTCTATTGTAGTTTATTCTTAATTCAAAAACTTTTTATTGTTTTATGTCTTTATTTTTCTATCCAGGCATTTTGGGGCATACTCAGGTTAAGTATGTTCTGGTTTTGTTTCCCTTTGAACAGCTTTATTTTTATAATGAAAGGTGGATGGCAACTTATGTATGTATGTATATATATATATAGATGTATATATATGTTTATATAT
>LOEQ01003722.1:91656-128016 GCA_001685075.1 Bramus lutescens | reverse complement strand
GGCAGTGCTTAAATGAATACAGTTTGTGTGTTGTTATTTCTGGGGCTAAGCTAGATGTGCGGGAGCCGGGCAGGTTGAAAAGCAGGCCTGCTCCCATATCACTACAAAATACAGTCTATTATAGGCACCCTTCACAGTTACCCCAGCATATTCATTATGGTGTCCCCACCATCAAATTCAAGATTGTTCATTCTATATTGTCGTTGTGTTTTGCTCATCTTATTTAATCTGGGAAAATTTTAGAATTATGTTGTCCTGTGCTTTGTGACATTGGTGATCTTGATAAACCAGGTGTTTTCTAAAAGGTCTTCAGTTTGGATTTGAATTCTTCCAGGGAACTGATTTTGGGCCATGCATTTTTAGCAGAATTCTAACATGACTGATATGTCCTCAGAACGTTATATTTGAAAGCACAAAGCCATCAGTCATTTCTTCACAGAAGTTTGGGTCCTCATCAGCGTTCCCTTGGTGGCAGTGTTGTCAGCCAACACTTCTGCTATAAGGCAGTATTGTTCCTTTTGCAATTGATATGTCATGTGTGGAGGAGTGATATGGGATTTCCCTGCGTATGCTGTGATTACCATTAATGAACAAAGAAACTGCTTTAGACCTATAGCAGGGCAGAATTTAGCTAGGCGGGGAACACTAAACTGAATGCTGGGTGGAAGAAGGCAGAGTCAGAGAGAAGCCATGTAGCCCTGCCAGAGACAGATGCCAGAACTTTAGCTGGTAAGCCACAGCCACATGGTGATAAGTTAGGTAGATGGGGAAAACTAAGAAGGAGGAGTCAAGAGAGAAGCCATGGAGCTGCTACCAGAGATAGACGTGCTGAAACTTTGCTGGTAAGCCACAACCTCGTGGTGATGCGCAGATTAATGGAGATGGGTTAAATTAATACATAAAAGTTAGCCAATAAGAAGCTAGAGCTAATGGGCCAAGTAGTGATTTAATTAATACNCATGTAGCCCTGCCAGAGACAGATGCCAGAACTTTAGCTGGTAAGCCACAGCCACATGGTGATAAGTTAGGTAGATGGGGAAAACTAAGAAGGAGGAGTCAAGAGAGAAGCCATGGAGCTGCTACCAGAGATAGACGTGCTGAAACTTTGCTGGTAAGCCACAACCTCGTGGTGATGCGCAGATTAATGGAGATGGGTTAAATTAATACATAAAAGTTAGCCAATAAGAAGCTAGAGCTAATGGGCCAAGTAGTGATTTAATTAATACAGTTTCTGTGTGATTATTTTGGGGCTACATGGCCGGGAACTAACAAGCAGCCCCCTGCAACAGGGGAGAGTCACTGAGATTTGCGTCTCTTATGAGTCTCATCCTGATGAATTAGTACTATGAGGTCAGGAAAAGTTGATTTTCAAATGCATCCAGTCTATGTTTGTTAGTTGGCTTTCTAGTTTAAAGAACAGTGTTCCTCCATGTCTTCATTTATTCACTTGGTACAGCATGAAAGGGTATATGGAGAACAAGAGCTGTGTTCTTGGCTCCTGGACTGTGATTGCTATGTCAGTGGACAGAGCCAGGAGTGGTACTAATCCCAGGGTTCATTTGTCTTCTTTCTCTCTTAGAGAATCCTGAATCTTTCCTCTAAGACAAAAACATTTTCTTCTGTGCTCAATTCCTCCACAATAATAATGTACAGAATAATTCCAGAATTGCTGAACATGTACTCCAACAATACATCTCTTATATAACAGTCTGATCTCCATAGCTGGAGCAAAATGCCTGAGGCTGGGTATTTTATAAAAGTTTATTTAGCTCACAGTTGTGGAGATTTGAGAGGACAGTGGCAGCAAATGTGCTCGACTCTGGTGAAAGCTGATGGCTCCATCACAGTCTGGTGGGCGTGGCCATGGTGGGCATGTATGAGAGAAAACGATCTCACAAGAGACAGGAAGCTAGGGAGAGGCAGGAGGTAGGCTTGCTCTTTCTGTTCTCGCAGGGATGAGCAGCAATTCCTCCGAGGTGTTATTCCTCCTTAATAACCATGTGCGATGCCCCCGTTCATCTCCTGAACACCACCACATGAGGACTAATTTCTAACGTGTGAACCTTCGGAGACACACTCAGATCAGACCCAGGCCACATGCTCTAATAAGTTAGAATTCAGTTTTTGTTTGTGGCTAGACAGGGTGCTGCCTCTCTGTAATCCTTCTCAGGAGGTCGAGGAAGAAGGATTGCGAGTTCAAGTCTAGCCTGAGCTACCTAGTCAGACCCTACCTCAAAAAAAATAGGGGGTGGGGGCACAGCTCGACAGTAGAGCCTGTTCCCAGCATGTGCCAAGCCCTGGGTCCAACCCCACCAATAAAAAGAAAGGAAAAAGAAAAAAAAAAAAGAAAAAGGATTTGTACACCTTTATAAAAAAATGTTTTAAAATTATTCAATATTTATTTTACTGAGTATTCATTATACTGAGACCTCAAAGGATTTTAATAAAATTAGGGAATAAATAATAAAACAATTAATTATCATTACTAAGTTTACAACATAATAAAAGACACATAATTTTACAGAAATAGTGATTAAATATTTTTTTTCAGTTTAAGAGTGGCATAATAAGACATTAAGATGTTGAAAATGATGTGTATATATAAAAGGTGACATGTTATTTCAGCATTTGTGAGGAACTAATAGGTTGTACTGATTTCCTATGCAAATGGCATAAAGGGGTTAAAAAACTGCATTAAAATTTATCTGTACCATTTCTTTCATTTTTCCTTGATGTGATTATATTATTCTTTTGAAACTCAGTCATTTGTTTTTGTTTAAATTCAACTTCCCTCAACAACCATATGCACATTTACAAACAAATAAGCTATTAGAACATTTCCAAAAATCAAAATTTAGATTAACCATTATTGACTCCCTCCTCTATCTTTTGCCTCCTTTCCACCTCTCCCTTGCTGGTATTAATTTCACTAGTTTCTAATTATCCTTCTTCTATTTCTTCTTGAAACACGCGTCCCCATTCCACGGACATGTTAGCACTAATCAATGCAGGTGAGGGGTTGAGAATACGGTGCCAGGACCATGGTCCTCAGAGATAAGGAAAAATACACACAGAAAGACAAACCCAAAATTGGGTCAAGGCTTCTTCGCATGGCAATGCTGAATTCAATGGCAGTCAAGGACTGTCTTCTGTCTGTCCCCGCTCGTCCCTTGACAAACACACATTCCTCCACTGCTTGAGTATCATGAAGATGGAATGCGATGTCTGGGTAGCGAGCAGGGCCTGTGCCATCAGACTTGCTGCCAACCAGCTGGGCTACAGGGCAAGCTAACATCTTGCTGTAAAAACAGAGCTGCGTCTACCTAGTCAGCATTTGAGAAGTTAAAAGTGCTTAACAGACATCTGCTCTACATTACATGTTAATTCTATTTGATTTTATTCGAATTCATCACCTCACCTTGGGGCAGCTGATCGGCTGGCTCTATAAGTACAAAGCTGTAAAGTAAAACATAGGACACCCAGCTACATTTTATAGTTTATGCAAACAAATACTTTATACTACAAATATATGTAAATTTGGTATAAATTTGTACCATAGTATCTTAAACATACAACAGTTATTGTTTTTTTTCTGAAATTCAGAGATTAGAACAGTGTTGGTTACGAATATACCTCTTCTCCCTAAATAACTACATAAAGACTTAATTAATTGTTTAAAGAAATCAGTAGTGTCCTGCTCACTGCTCTGAGACCAGCAGTCAACTCCCAGGGAGTGACTTATGGAGAAAGGACTAGAACGGCTAACCGTCCCCAGGGCAGCAAACTCTCTTTTTGCCAATAGCTTCAATCTTCCCACCGCTGTCTGTCCAGAGCTGCTAATGAGTGGCAAAATCGACTGCTCTCACCTCTTCTCCTAGCAAGGGCTCGCCTCTAGTGGTTGTGCTAATGAGCCTGGCCCCAGCCTCAGCAGGAGAGCAAGGAGGAGAAGTTAGAGTCCTGAATTATCCACTTACTGTCACTGAATATTCTAGACCAACCATCCTCTCTCCACCTTCTGCTGCTTGGTCAGAAGCCTCCAGAATGTGCCTTTTCCCTTTTCTTTTCCTTTCATTTTCTTTTCCTTTTTTTTAAACCATGTTCTATGCAGGTCTCTCAAGTGTCAATCCCCCTGCCTTCCATGGGCTCAGAGCAAAAAAGCTACTTACGTTTATTTGTCCAGTTGCCTAAAAGAAGTAGAGAGCCTTTTCATCTGAGAGTGCACCTCCTTGACAGTCTCTCCTCCATCATTCTTCTTCCTTTTCCCCAGCAGGTTGGATAGCAGCTATTTGAGAAATGCTGGACATCATGGAAATGGATAAAAACCATGAAGGTTGGAAAGACTCCTACCAGAGGCCAAACTCAAGCTTGGCTACATCTGTGTTGTTATTGCTATGAATGTTCTTTTGTATACACATTGAGAAAGATGTGGAAGGGTACGAGTCAAGCTGTGACATATTTTCCCACAGGCTGATGGTGTGAGGTAGAAGTAGGAACACACTGGTGGATGTCAACTTCACATCTGAGTTGAAAGAAATAGAATAAATATATTAAAATTTTAATAAAAAGAAATTGCTAAGCAATCTTGGATTTTCGTGTCAGACACACTTTTTCACATCCTGTAAACCATTTCTTGCTACAGGGAGATGAATCTTTCCTAGACTTCTAAGAACCTAAACTATAGGTAAAAAGAAAGAATGAATTTCAAAAGACAATTGACTGTCTCCTAAGACACCAAGGTCTCAGCTGCCTAGGAAGGGAATACTGGAGAGAGACCCATTTCAAGGTCCTTGTGCCCATGACTTCCCATACCTGGAAGATGCAGCCTCAAGACTTAGAATAAATTCCTCTCTAACGAGCAGTGTCAGCTCCAGCTTCATCTCAGCCTGCTCCATCACAGTCCAAACGACAGCACTTCCATGTGTTTCCTTCAATTCTGTGGGAAGAAAACAACATTCGGGAAAGTAAATTTTGTGACTTGAATTTCTACAATTGAGGATGGAACTCAGAAATGTTACCGGATGAGGCAATGAGAACAAATACAAGCAGAAAAGAACAAAGCCTGCTCCGGTTGCTTGCTGCATGGCTCTAGAGACCGTGGTCAAACTGTACCACTTGGAGTAAAACAGCAGCATCAGTTATGGGAGATAACAGTCCTGCCTCTCCAAACACCACCATTGAGCCTTGCCATGGATGATAAAATGGTAGATGATGAGGAAAGACAAAGGAGGGGACCCAAAGACAGAGCAGCGGTTGACACCGTGCGTAACCGGGATTAACGTGATGGAGAATGCTTTCAGAGAACAGATAAAAGGAAAACATAGACTGGACCAGCAAGAATCAGTAGAAACTCTCCTTCCTTGAACAGTGAAATCTTCTTTCCCTCTGCTGGTTAATGATATCTCTTGCCGTGCTTAGGGATCAAAGACCCTGAGCCCCCTCAGAGTGGCTCACTTGAGTCCCTAAGTATTTCTCTCTGGACTTCACAATGCATTGCCAGTCACTCTAAAATGGCACGCTGCCTTTGCATCCTGCCCTGGCCGATATGTACTCTGTCAGTTCTTCAGATTTAAGAGTACACACAGAGTCTTCACGTTTCCAGGAAGGGCCCTGGTGATTTCTTCCATATATATTTCCCCGGATGAATTACAAACTGTGGTATACTCACATTTGTCATTCCTTTTCCAACTTTCCCCCCAGATATATTTTTGCCCCTTGTAACCGACTTAGCCTGACATCACATGTTGAATGAGTCAGAGCTCCTCACCTTAATGCAGCAAACGCTAAAATTGTGCTATCGATTTCTGATGCTCTTTTTATTTCCCTTGTTGTCTGGTTCTAAAAGTTGGTTTGACTAATATCACTCTAAATATGTAATGCTGGTCTGCCCCTGTCTCTGTCTCTGTGGACCTTTTATTGGAAACATCTACGTCAAAGTATTTTTTTAAACATAGATTATTTTGTCCATTCTAAAATAGTACCAAACATCCCCCCTTTGATCTAATCCCTTTGGGTTACCATAGAATGCATTCATGTAATACAAGATATTTTTTCTGGCATATACAAGGCAATTGAAAGCCAATTTTGACAGCATATTCTAAGCACTAGAAGACCTTTGAAAAATCCTGGCTCCATCGTTACAACCTGTGTGATTATAAGGGAGTCATTTTGTGCCTTTGAGCCTCAGTTCCCTCAGTTATAGTTCAGGCTGCTGGCAACTCCAGCCAGATTATGTAAGTAGCAGTAGTTTGCTTATACTATTGCTCCTTGTTTCTCTCTACCTAGCAACATCCTAGCTAAGCGTGGGATTACCCATGGAGGTCAAGAGACTGGACAAGAGCTTTGGTGTTGTCTTCGTCATCCATCATGAGGCCCAAAGCCCACCTTTTTGAGAAGATACCTCTGAATGGCCTGGATTAACATGACCTCATCTGTCTTTGCTATTTACTAGTACTTACAACCAAATTCCTCTAATGTTTTAGTTTCCAGAAAAACTCTAGAAAATTCAATAGTCAAAACTTTAATACCACACATGAACATGCAGGTTGAAAAATGGAGTGTGTAAATGAGTCTGTAACAGTATTTATTTTGCTCACCGAGGCAGAACAGTGAAGACCACATTTGACAAAGACAATGTAAGATGTGAATCTTCCCCTTCCACCATGATGCACGGGGCATGTTCAGCACCCAAGATAGATGCTGCTGTGTCAATGCACAAACACTTCACTTCCTTACAGGGTGTTTGCCCAACTAAAGGAGATTTACTTGTCTGTCTGAAATGATCAAAGCCTTTTTGACTGTGTATGTTGGAGCTCTTGGCTCCAGATACCATCTCCTCCTGGTCGCCACAGCCTGAACCACAGGGAAGTGGGCTGAATGGGTTTACTAACCCTCCTCCCTTTGCAGCCATCATTTAGTTTTTGCTCTGTCCCTGGCGGCTCATGCAGATCCCATACCAGGAGAGCCCCGACAAATATCTCTGTTTCTCCTCTTCCCTTCTCGGGGTGGGGAGTTGAGAAGAGTAAGGGTACAGGATGGGTTGACATCCAGGTTAACACCCTTGGTTCTGGTTTCCTGGCTTCCTGAAGACTGCAGTAAATCTATCCACTAGTCCCCTCTCAGCCACATCCTCTGGCCTCTTCTTTCCTAGGTTCCAAGTGGATGATGGAAATGAGTCAAGCTGATAGTGAGCTTGCACTCTCAAGTGGTTGCTACAGTTTTATGCCAGGGGACCTCAATTTGGGGGAGATCAGAGAAGGCAGCCCTTCTTTTCCCTTTCTGCTGGTTTTGTCAGGGTAAGAGGTTTTTTAATCCAACATTTTGTCTATAGCTCTATGTATAGAGGAGGCATCCATGTTGGCCGAGGAAATGCACACTTGCTGAAGGCACTTCTGCATCCCAGGCTCATCCATGCCAGTCGGAGAAGATGAACTTGCCTGAGTGTTCCAAATGATAAAGCTCATCTGTCGAATCAGAGTGCTGGGAAAGGGTGCTAGGAAGGGCAAGTGGGAAGGACAGCAAGGATTTAGAGGGCAGATTTTACCGGGTAATGGTGGCAGGGGCTGGAGGAGAGCCAGGCTGGCTAAGACGGCTTGGGAGAGCAGCCCGGGAGCTGGGCGAAGGCTCAGTGCAGCACACAAACCTTGAAAGGGTCTCTCACTTCCCTTCCAGCTGCAGCCTCCTGAGGCTGTCTCTGGCCTGCTTGTGCAGAGCCAATGCCTGGGCTTTTGACCCCTGACAGGCTGACTTGGGCCTGGGGGAGCCTGAGTGTAGGGTTGGGCACTCAGGAACAATGTGTCTGCCTTGGCTATACCGCCACCATCTCCTCCCAGTGCCTCTCCAAGGTCCAGGCTCCGGAGGCAAATGTTCCCTCTGAGAAGTGATTACTGTCAGCTCTAGCACTCTCTCCAGCTGCCGCCATGTGAGGATGTGCACAATTACAGCCTCTCCGTCCAGCACAAATGCACCCTGGGGGCGGGAGTAGACTGTTTTTATGAGAACTAGACAGTACCGAACTTCTTTCACACATCAGAAAAGCGCAAAGCCCAGAGAGGCCAAGGTTTTGAGACAAACGAAGCCCCTGCCACCTTACCATAGTAAGGAGATCCAAAGGTTGGCTGTTGTCCCTGGGAAAGTGACAGCGATGGTGAGATCCTCAGTGCTGTGAAGAGAGCACCAAACCCAACGAACCATTTTCTTCTACGATGTGGGTCCAGGAAACTCCCTATCCAACCACTGTACATCGGTGCTCATGTTCACAAGATTACCATTGAGTCATGTGAACTAAAAGTCCTAGAAAAAAATAACGTAGAATACATTATAGTTACTTAAAAACCATATTAAAATGTTGGGCTTAACTTTATGGAGGCAGCGTATACACTCTCTAGTTTCTTAAATTTTTTATTTTACTTTCCTTTTTTTTTTTCTAAAGCACCCTTGTCTGTAGCCCAGGTTAGTCCCAAATTCACAGTCACTTCACCACAGCCTCTGAATACAAGCAGATTTTCTCTGTGTAGTCCAGGCTGGCCAGACACTCATAACACTCTTGCTTCAGTCCCCAGTGCTGGGATTATGGGTATGTACCGCCATGCTAGCCTAGACACTATTTCATGAGCAACTCTAGTTTTACAGAAAGTACAGAAAGCTTATCTGCTCCCGTCTCATAGGGTGTCCCCTGTTGTTGACATTTTACATTAGTATGTTGAATTGATTATGCCTGGGTAGTCCATACTGATATATTATTTACTGTCTTAGGCTTACATAGATAACACTTGGTCTCTACAATATACAGCATATTCATTATTAAATTCATTAAGGTTGAAATCCACATTAGGGTTCACTCTTTGTGTGGAACATGTGTTTAGAAAACCATGTGATGACATGTCTATTATCTCACAGTGTGGTTTCACTGACTCACCATTCCCCCATCCACTTCTGCAACCTCTCCTTTTTCTTAATTCCTGAAAACACTGATTTTAAAAACACAAAGCTATTTCCATGGAAGATGGAATAATGCCTCCTGTGGCTTCCTGCAAGACAGTAAGTGACCACAGAAATTAGACACCTGCGAAGGTCGGTTTGCGTCAGTGTGATACAAACTAGAGTCACCTGGGAAGGGGAAGTTTCCGCTGAGGATCTGCCTGCACCAGACTGGTGTGTGGGACATTCTCTCAATAAAGACTGCCGTGCCAGGGCCTCACCTACTGTGTATATCACTCCCTCTGGGCAGATGTCCTACGCTATATAAGAAAGCAAACTGATCCTTCATAAACTCTGCTTCAGATCCCAGCTCTAGGTTCCTGTCCTGCCTTCTCTCGGCAATGGATTGAAAGCTGTAAGCTGAAATAAACCCCTTTCCTCCTCCCAGTTGGTTCGGGTAAGTACTGTATCACAGCAATAGAGAGCAAAGGAGGGCCAATTTCACCTCTTCAGGTTTATGAGGTAGAGTTAACCTAGAACAAAAAACAAAAAAAAAAAACCCACAAAGGACTTTAAATGGGATGGAGTTGAAGCTTTGATTTTAGATTTTAGGTAGAGTTAAACTTGTAATATCTCAGAATGGCCGGAAAAGCTCAAGTGTCTATCTGGGATGGGGCTGAAGTGTAACAGTATGAATACAGAAGGACAGTGGCAGAAAGAAAGTAAAGTTGGTTTGTAACTAATCAGAATGTACATTTAACCAGACCTTGTCATAACTATCAGATGTATATATGACCAGACCTTGTCAAAACTATCAGAATGTATATATGACCAGATCATGTCATAACTATCAGAATGTATATATGACCAGACCTTTTCATAACTATCAGATGTATATATGACCAGATCATGTCATAACTATCAGACATATATATGACCAGATCATGTCATAACTATAAGAATGCATATATGACCAGACCTTGTCATAACTATCAAATGTATATATTCCAGACCTTGTCATAACTATCAGAATGCACATATGAGCAGACCTTGTCATAACTATCAGATGTATACATGACTAGACCTTGTCATAACTATCAGAATGCACATATGAGCAGACCTTGTCATGACTATCAGATGTATATATGACCAGACCTTGTCATAACTATCAGAATGCACATATGAGCAGACCTTGTCATAACTATCAGAATGTATATGTAACCAGACCTTGTCATAACTATCAGATGTATATATGACCAGACCTTGTCATAACTATCAGATGTATATATGACCAGATCATGTCATAACTATCAGATGTCTATATGACCAGATCATGTCATAACTATCAGATGTATATATGACCAGACCTTGTCATAACTAATCAGATGTATATATGACCAGACCTTGCACTGTCGTCATCATGCAGGTGTCCTGCTGTGGTTGAAAGCTCACGTCCCCTCCAAAATGCACATGTTGAAACTTAAACAACAGTGTGACAGGACTAGGGGACTTTAGGAGGTCATGAGGGAAGAGCGCCGGCTAACAGGATTATTTGGGGCTCCCAGCTTCCTGCTTCCTACCATGTGAATACACAGCAATGACTTACCAGAAAACAGTGCCCATATCTTGTCCCAAGCCTTCTTTCCCCCAGAAGTGTGAGAAAAGAGTATTTGCCCTCTCTCCATTACCCAGCCTTGGGTATACTATAGTCATGGCACAGACTATGTGCAAGAATCAAGGTATTGACAGAGATGTGGTTCCTCTGAAACCCAGAAGAAGATCTCCCCTTGCCTCTTGTTATAATTTGATTACAAAATATCTACAGTGAGTTCATGTTTTGAATATCTGGCCACCAGATACTGGTACCTAAGGTGGGCTAAACCAAGGGGCTATTTTGAAGGCTTTAGAAAGTGGGACCTCACTGGTAGAAGTGGGACTCTAAAGGGGGTCTTTGAAGTGATACATACTTTTGGTTCTAGGCTGTTCCCTTTGGTTCCTAATCCATGCCATGCGACAAAGTCACCACTGGACACCCCTACTGCTTTGGATGATGCTTGCCTTGCACCCCTTCACCATGGTAGACTGAAATCTCCGAAGCTACAATCCTAAATAAACTCCCTTAAGTTGTTTCTCAGCTACCTCTTCCAGTTCAGGGCAACCGAGCACTGCAGAAGCCAGGGAAAGTTAGAAACACAGTTCATATCTCCAAAGGGAGAAGATATCTTGTTCTTCTGGAATGCTGAGAAAATAGAGTTTACTATCTGTTGAGTCAGGCTCACCCTTTTCCCCCACAATAGTATGCTTGTTTGTCCCGGACTTTGCCCCACTTAAAACCTTGAGTGTTGCTTCTCAATCCATAAAGCCTATCTTTTTGAGGGATGTCATGTGTAGTTTACAATAAATAGCCTAAGGGATTTCTCTGTTGTCTTTGTCAAGCCAATCCCTGACTCCCAGACATGATGGTCACCTTAGTCATTCTCTCCACACTTCTAGCTTGAGCATTGTTTCTAAGTCAACAGAAGCCATCTTTATGGAAGAAGTCATATGTAATTGTAAAGAGCTTCAATGTAAACATGTCTTAAGCTTTGTTGTACTCATGGGTTAATTGTTATTAGAAAACCTTTTTCCAAATTGTATTGTGCTTAAATATGGCCAAGATAAAGGAACTGGTGTCAGACTCTCAAAATTTTAACTCCACATTTGTACCTAAGTTGGGTTAAACCAAGTTTCATTAGTTTCATTCTTGTCTCTTTGTGGACTGTTTCCCCGCTGTCCAGAAAGCCTGCAGGGACACCCCCCTACACACACACACACACACACACACACACACACACACACACACTTTCATGTGTCCAGGTTTCTTCTTGTTGTAAGGACTCCTGTCATGATGGGCTAAGACCTACTCTAATGACCTCATATTAACCTGGTTAACCCCACAGTGCTCCTCTTTCCAGTTAAAGTGATATTCAAAGGCACTAAATGGGTAGAACTTCAGTATTGCTATTGGCAGTAGGAGACAACGCTTTACCTTGCCAATAAGCTGTTTCCATTCGTGCTGGTTTTTAAAGTCCCCAATGCACTGTCCTCATAGAGAGTAGAAAGGACTCCAAATCTGAGGTAGAATTTTGTCCAGCATGGGCAAATCACATGAAGTCAAGCCTCAGTACTGTGAAGATTTGAGCAGAGCAGATAGGATGGAGGCCACTGGAGCTACTGTCGGTGGCGAACAATCACTGTGTTCGTGTACTCAGGACCACACTGAGTGCTGTTTGACGCTGACACTTGCTCTTCTACACACATCTGCACAAAGCTCCCCTGACCATGAGTCAGGCAGGTGGGATGGAAATGCCAGACCAGACACAGGATGAAACACACATTTTAAATTTTGTTGCTATTCATCAAATAGTACATTCTTTGTGGGGAAAAATTAAAGAACATTAAAAAAATTTTAAAGTTACATTCCCAAAATGCGAAGTCATGTTTCTGAGAAAAGAAAATGAAGTTTCTTCTTTCAATGAATCCCCGGCATGATTTTTTTTTTTACAGTGAAGAGAAAAATTTAAAGGAAAAGGAGTCATTAAAAATCGAGCATCTGTCTTGGAAATGGTGGAAAATAGCAGATTTATGAGGAGTTTGTTGACAACTGGGGAACCGGGCTAAGGTTGTTCCTCTCAAACAGCAAGGGACGGAGACAGAAAAAGGGGATCATCAAGAGCATATGAGCAGCAGTGACCAAAGCCAGCAGCCGTCTCGATTTTGTATATTCCTATCAAACTCATGGAAGACTTCCTGATGGGCTAGGTCAAGAGATGAATACCAAATCCAGACACTGGGGTTTAAAAACAGAAAGGGCCATGAGAGGGTTGTCCTCGAAGAACTTGGGATGGAAACGATATGCATCTTCAAGTGGGTACAGTAGCTGGTGGACACCCCATAGCCTCCTGGATTCACTTTCCAAATTCAGCCACAGTTCAACAAACAGCTTGCTTCCTGAGCCTGGCGATTCATCAGCTGTTTATCAAGAGGGACTGGGTTTGAATTCAGACTTCACCTCTATTACCACCCTAGACAAAAAAAAAACAAAAACAAACAGACAAACACAACAATTTGTCTCTTGCCTTGGTGTCCTCATCTGTCACACAGAGAGAATTGTGGGATATTACCTACTCCATTAGTAAGCTCTTTATTATTTTATTCTGAGGCAGGATCTCTGTAACCCAGGCTAGCCCTAAACTCATTATGTAGCTGAGAGATGATGACCTTGAACTTCCGGTCCTTCTGCCTCCACTTCTCAAGTGCTGAGATTACAAGTGCACACTGAAGGATTTCGTTATTGTAGGTTTGAATTGTAGGTTGTAAGGGTGGTGTGCCGGTTAGATTTTATCAATTTGACATAAGCTGTAGTCATGTGAGAAGAGGGAGCCTCAGCTGAGTAAGTGCCTCCATCAGATTGGCCAGTAGACAAGTCTGCGGGGCATTTTCTAGATTAATGATTGATGTTGGGAGGGGGAGGGGGTCCATCCCATTGTGGGCAGTGCCAGCTCTGGGAAGCATGAGAAAGCAGGCTGAAAAAGTCATAGAGAACAAGCCGTAAGCATCACTTCTCCACGGCTTCCGGTTCGGTTCCTGCCACTAGGCTCCTGACTTTTCTTCATGACGGACTCCAACTGAAAGCTGAAATAAACCCTTTCCTTTCTCAAGTTGCTTTTGGTCATGGTGTTTATCACAGCAATAGAAACCCTACTTAAGACATGTATGTAGGAATTTAAAATTATCTTAATTATCTATGATGTAGAGAGTTATTGCTGAAGCTCTCCCTATTGTTCTAGAATCCTTCTCAAATGTATGTACATCTTTATCATGACTAACAAGGCAGACTTATGATTGAAGAGTTTCCCTTTAAGAGCCTAGTAGGCATCTTTTTAAAAATTAAGTTTGTTGTTTGATAGCTCCTACAAGTGTATAATGTATTCTGTTTTCCCCTCTATTCTCTCTTACCTCCCTCCATTCCAACCCTCCCCAAATCTTCCCAGTCTGGTTTCTCTGTCACGATTTTGGGGCTATTTTGTAATTCATCTGTGTGACCATTGGCTTTATGGGGCTCCCAATGGGGTACACAAGTGAAAACAATGATTCTTCTGGTCCTGAATCTATTAATAGGAAATAGTTCAGCAGTGAGGGGTAGGGCCCCTAGAGATCCTCCTTAATCCATGTTTAACTGTTGGTGAGGCCATTCTTGTGCCAACCCAGTGCAGGTAGATATAGCTGCTATGAGTTCATAATTGCAGTGACTATGTCTTACCCAGAAGGTAGCATTTTTCAGCCCTTGTCCCTATAGTATGGCTTGTTCTTGCATTTTTCTCCTGTCCCTTCTTTTGCAGTGTCCCCTGAGCATCAGTAGGGATGACATAAATATCTCATTTAAGGGGGAGCATGCATCTATCACTCTTTCATAGGGATATCATAATTATCATTATCTGTAATTAAGACTTTCTGCATTCATCATCATCCTCTGGAAAGAGAGGACAAAGGCTGAAAGTTGCCTTTGTCTATGGGTGCAAATGTAAACATTTAAAAGGTAGCTTGATGCTATTACTATTTAGCTTAATTATAGCAGTCAGTTCCCCCTAGGGCTTATGCTCTTTCCTGCCACAGGTTTTGACAAGGTTTACAGTAACAATCATGAATTTCACCCAATAGAGCAGGTCTCAAATCCAATTAGAGGATGGTTGGTTATTCCCGTAACAGCAATGCCACGGTTACACAAACAGGCACATCTTGCCTGATAAGCTGCTCTCATAGTTTAGAGGGTTTACAGCTGGTGCAACCGTTGATGCATTTTCTTCCCAGTCACCTGAATATCATGTCTGGAACTAAAAGCTAGCTGACAGGAAGAAAGCTTTCCATTCACGGAGGAACCTTCCTGTGAGCTGCTCTGGAGACTTGAGGAGGAGTGTGCAGCAAGGATAGTCTTCCTTCTCAGAGAAGGGATTAAATAATTGTTCATGTTCATAAAGGTGATGGAGCTGAGGCACAAACCTAAGACCCTCGCCCTTCAGCCTCTGACAGGTCAGCCAGGTGTGAGTGATAGAGGCAGAGCAGGAGCCAGGTGACCTCCCAGGGGAGGTGACACCCAGGAGGCAGGACAAAGGGACAGAAGAAAGGGTTAGGTTTTTTTTTTTCCAGCACAAGTCTCCAGCATGCTTCCCTAGGAAATCATAGCTAACATGCATTCTGGGTAAGAGAGAAAGTTTAGAGGAGAAAGTGCTTGCTGTGCAAGCATGAGAATTCAGATCCCCAGAACCCATGGGAAAGCCAGTGTGGTCGTGTGCATCTATAACTGGGAGGCAGAGACAGGTAGGTTCCTGAAACTCACAGGTCAGCCAGCTGAGCCAAAGAAGGCAAGCTATAGGTTCAATGAGAGCCCTTGTTTCAAAAAAACATGATGAAAAACAACAGATGACATCCAGACATTGACCTCTGTCCTCCACATATGCCCACACCAGTGAAAACACATGTACACAGACACACACACACACAAAGCAGGCTAGAGTAAAATCTGATTTCTATCTTTCTACTGACCTGGAGCGTGGGAGTATATGTAGGATGCAGCACATTGGTCAGCGATGGGGCAAGCCATGAAGAGCAGCCAGGAGTTGCTCCTGAGATAGGTATGAAGGTCTGTCACTTGGTTGCTGGCCTAAGAAATATTGGCTCTAATCCATACCGACATTAATTCACCTCAGGGACATATGCCAGATATACCAGGCTCCCATAGGAGCCCAGAAAATTCCCATAAGAAAAGTTAGCATTGTAGATACAGCAAGGACTCCATTATTTGTTAGGTAAAAGTTTCCCTTTTTTGTGTGTGTGTGAATATAATACTTTTTAAAAAGCCCTGCACAATTTTTACTAAAACACAGTGATAATGTTCATTACAAGGAAAATGTTGACTAAGGACCATGTCAGGCTGGCCCGTGGCCACTCTTCAGTCAACCAGACCTCTGAACAAAAGAGACAGAAAGCCAGGGGAGCCCGTGCAGTCAACAAGAGCCTGAGATCTAGATATGGTCCCCAGGTGAGCCTGACCTATTCCTATATCTTCTAATGTTTCACAAAAGCTTCTACAGCCAGAGAGCCAGTTACATTTTTTTTAGTCACACATTTTCAATTGAATAAATTAAATTTTATAGATTGAGTCTGCTAAAGATTCTTTTGCACCAAGAATAACAAAGTATACCCAACCAGAAAATGCAAGCAACAGAAATAAATTTTCCCCCAGTTCAGGCTGCTAGAGGTTCAAGATCAAGGTATCCATGGGGTTTTCAGGTGTGATTTCTCTTGGGGCTTGTGTCCTTAAATTGCAGGTGACCTGGCTTCACTGATATTCCTGGGGCCTTTTCTGTACTCCTCTTCCTATAAGACTGTCATTCGGATCAGCCAGACTGGAGCAGATCCCATGCCAGATCCCACTTTCAACTCAATGACCCTCTCCAAAGATGAAGGATAAGGCATGAACACAACCCAGCCACAACCACAAATCTTTCCAAAAATGTCAGAATCATAATGCAATCACTATTTTTTAACTTTTTTTTTTAAGTTTCTGTGCTGGACCTGAGGAGATGCCTCAATGGTTAAGACCTGAGTTTGGTTCCAAACACCCAAGTAAGGGGGTTCTCAAGCCCCTGTAACTCCAGCTCCAGGAGATCTAACACCTTCTTCACCTTGCCTCCTTGGGTCCAGCACTCACATGCAGCCACCCCCGACGCACACTCACACCCCGACACCCCCACACGCACATATACATATAATTTTTAAATGCTTCAAATTTCTGACTCTGCTAATCAAGCCTGGAACCATTTGTGACCTGAGGCTGGTGGCATGAGTAGACCTGCTTTCTGCTCTGGATTTACAGTAGTTTTCCTCTGTTTTATTTCTGTTGGTTTGTTTTAAGACAGGATCTTGCTATGTTGTCTAAACTGACCTTTTGAGGTCATTGAGTTTGCCACACTCCTCCTTCTTCAGTCTTGCTTCTCCTGGCATTCCGGTGTGCACTGTCATGACTGGCATCAGTCCCCTCTTGTCTAAAGGGGACACATTCTAAGGGACTATCTACAGCTAAAGATAATACCAAACCATATTTTTTTCAAAAGCATACCTGTGTTAAAACTTAAATTATCTTCAGTTCAGTAAGAAGTTAGTGAAATAATATTAAAATGCATTACATACCAAAGTCATGTCTACCATGAAGCCCTACAAGATCACTCCTCTAAGCTCCTCCTGCTAGTGCCCAAGCTCCTCCCACAAGTTTCTTTCTTTGCCCTTGGAATCTTCAGGTGCCTGGATCCTTTAGTGAAGGAACTGACCATTAATCCTTCTGCTCTCCCAGAATCACAGAAACTACAGTGCCCATCTCCCAGGCCATGAGGCCCAGGCATAGGGTCACATTCATATGCTAAAAGGATATGTTGTCGCAATGACTGATGGGGCTCCTAAGGATGTACTGTTGTCTCTGACCTGCGTCGCTTGGCGGTCTCAGAATTCTGAAAGTCATTCATTTAAAGATTTGGGGTTTTTTGTTTTGTTTTGTTGTTGTTTGTTTGTTTTTAGTTATATGCATGTGTATGAGGCAGGTATGTGCAGGTGAGTGCGGATGTTTTTGGGTCCTCTGGAGTTGGAGTTACAGGTGGTTGTGAACTACCTAAGGTGAGTACCCAGAACTGAACTGATCTTCTGTAAGGTCAGCAAAAGCCTTTAACTGCTGAGTTCTCTCTCCAGCCCTGCCTGAGAGATCTCCACCACTTAGTGACTTCTCCAAGGGAGCATTACGAACACTCACCACTTTATCTTAGTGAGCAACGTATTGAGCTGCCTGTACAATATTAAGCTTGTTTTTGAAACATAACTACTGTTTTATTATAAAGGATACAGTCTAAAGACAGCCAGATAAACACAACAGACATATAGCATAAGACAAGTTCTGGTGATCAGATGGCCCTGGAGTCAGGAAGTCATTTCGCCACCTTCATTTGTATCTGTCCCCTTAGTGCTGGCAATGAGCATCAAGATGGGAAGAAGAAATGAAGGGCTGTGCCGCCCTGCAGATCCCCCTCCTAGTATCCTGGAGCATCTCAGGCTGGATAAATTGATCTCAGTCAAAACTCTGAAAAGACAACCTGGACCACACCTCTTTCTCCTGTATCTTACCAAAAGAAAACTCCCAGATTCTGAGATCTTTGTTCTCTCGTAATTGTTTCTTTTTTCCTCAAAAAAAAATTAGAGAACAGCAAAATGTACATAGTCTTTATTAGCATTGTTTCTTCATGTCCCCTGAAGAGGACACACTGTACAGAAAACACAATGTACTATGTGTAGGAGAGTATAAACAGGCAATTCTGAAGAAATGATTTTAAACAAATAATTGCTCAAAGACCAGAGCTTGAACAAAAAAAGTACATTAAAAAGGAAGAAACTCAGAAGACAATTGATTGCCTATTGTTACAGGTCTCTTATCTTTCATGAGAGAGGTAAAGCTCAGACTTCCCTCCTGTGGCCATCCATCAGGTACAGAATGGCCATTCACCTTGGCTGTCACCCGCTACTCAGCCCACTTCCCTGGGTTCGTGAACATTTTATGCCTTGCATGCACAAGATGGCATAATTATAGGGCATTGTGGAGCTTAGTGTTGGGGAAGAAGCAATGAGCAACGGACGAAAAGTTGCTGCCAGAAAAATCTCTGAGCCAAGAGGGGTGTAGTCCTGGTAGGCGCTGGACTCCAACAGTGAGACAAAGATATCCTCCTCTTCCCATCCAGAAGAGCCCTCTTGCACCCTGGTGACCTCCAGCGAGTCACCCACCTCTTGGAGACTCAGCTGCTATTCTGTAAAACTCAAGTAACACCGACTCCTTTCTCTGAGTAAAATCGGGCAATGCACACTAACCGAGCTCAACACATTACCCAGGGTTCACGACACTACAGTTCAGAAGTGGATCTTCTTTATATTTGTTCGAGTGAGTTGGAAAGGTCCAAACCTGAACACAGATGTATATAGCAGCCTTATTGATAATTACCACAACTTGGATGCCACTGAGATGTCCTCCAGTAGAAACTCTCTGGTTCATTTTGACAATGAGATATTATTCTGTACTAAAAAGGAATGAATTATAAAGCCATGAAAAAATATGGGAGGAAATTTCTTCTCAGTTTTTTTGTCTCTGAAACCAACATTTCTTCAAGAATTGTCTTATATATTTATTATATAGATCTATATATGCATAATAGCCATATGTATGTGCATACACATTTATGAACATATAATTAACTAGCCATTAATTTATAATTCTTAAATACACATTTGGTGGCATTGAATTATGTGTATGTATAGGTATGTGTGCATGTTCATGTGTGTGTTTGTGCTTGTGCAGAAATGTTTGTGTGAGAGTGTGCACAGACACATTTGCATGTGCGAGGAGACCAGTCAACCTTGTGTGCTGTTTCTCAGGAACACCCTCTTTATTTTTTGAAGCAGGCTCTCTCACTGGGACCTCAGATTGCTGGTTAGACTAGACAAGCTGAGCAGCGAACCCCAGGAATCCTCCTGTCTCTGCATCTTCAGCATTGAGGTTGCAAGCATGTAGTACCATGTCTCGATTTTTTCACCCATGCTGGGGATGGAATTCAGGTCCTCGAGCTTGCAGAGAAAGCACTCTACCAAATGAACTATATTCCTAGATTTGTATTTTATTTTTTATTTCATTGCACCATCTAGTAATAGAGTCAGGTTGTTTGAAGATTCAAACAATCTTCAATAATTGTCAAATTTTCTCTGTATTGAAACTGTATACATAATAGCAACACTTACAGAAATGAATAACTGTGACACCACACACCACATACTGAAGTGAAGCTAGGGTCCCTTGACACCACCTTAGATGTGAGCTTCTCGACACAGCTCTTGAATCACACCTGCAAGCACAAGCAACCATGGCTGTAGAAGCAGGTGTGAAGGCTCCCATGAGAGGTCCCTCAAGGCTAGTACGATGCTCAAAAGCTATAGGTGCGACTGTTTTGCCTGGGTTCAAATGACGTACTTGACAATAAGCACAGCTCCACCTCCTCCACGTGTCAAAATAATGAGGTGTCACTCCGTGACTGGGAAGGAAGTTTGGAATCAGATGTCAATGTAAGAGTCCAGGGAAAGGAGATTTGGCAATGACCTAAATCAAGGAAGGAACAGTGGGCAAGGGAAAATGCATGCAGCAGCTTGTTGACCTAGATAGACGGGTAGAAGTGTGGGAGGACGTTGTGTAGCCTGGAGCTCAGGTGTGGGAAGACAGCCTGGACAAGCTGATAACTGTGGTTCTCATAGAGCACAGGCCTTCTCACACCCCTCAGCACTGGCCTATGATAGAACCTACAGATAAACCTGAACTCTTCCCAGGGCCATGGCTACGCCTCCCCTCTTTTCATCAGGCGTTAGCACTGTAGACCAGTATCCAGGTTCTTAGATTCTGGGACAGAGAACTGGACACAGATATATAAGGTAATAGGGCTACTAGAGTTTTTAAGGTCATTGTCTGGGCCCTGATGGTCCTAAAAAACTAGACTCAACCCCTAATTTCAATATGCCAGCTCCCAATAATAGTGAAAAGCAGAGAATGTAAATGTCTACAATGTGACCTTTGGAAGAGAAACAGAGATCCAATGACCTTTAAACCCATTTTTGGGTCCTGATATTATATTAAACAAATGGCAAGAGGCATACACACCTAAAAGATCCTAGTCAAGGTGTGGTTCCACCCATCACCCACCATCATTTTCTGAGCTCCAAACCTTCCTACAATGTGTTCTGACAAGTTGTCAGAACAGTGTGCAATCTTCCTGGAAGACAAATTCCTTCTGTATGGCAGGCACCTGCCTTCAGCCTTTTCTTTCTTCCAGCATGGGGTCCCTATGAACATTCCAACACCTTGGACACTAGTGTTTCAATGGTCTGATGGTCAGAGGGAAGGGCACAAGTGTCTATCTTTTTAGAATCTCTTCACTTCTTCCAGGACAGCAAGCAAAGTGAGAGAAGTTCCTTTGTCAGGTGCACCTCCTGGTGAGCAGCACAGTTTACTTGGAGAAGATACAAGTCTCAAGGAGGACAGGGGTTGAAGCAGAAAGAACTCAACAGCTCACCAGTCTGATAAACAGAGTGGGGGCTTTTGTATTTCATTACCATAAGCCTTTGGGATCATTTGCATAGTGAAGGCTTTTCCACAGATGCTGTTTCCATTGCTTGCAGTTCTACATTCAGCTTCATGTGTCACGTATCTCAACAGCATATTAAGTCTCTTCCCCTCCTCCTTTCATTCTACCTGTCCTGCCCTGCGACCCAGAATTAAGTTGGAAGGCCAAATAAAATAATTTACGCTAAGGTGCTATATATATAGTAGTGTTATTTCTATGTCTATATATTGGGGAAACTAAAGAGATTTCTCTTTGGCCAAACTAACTTATTCTACACTTTTCATGAGGAGGAATAGAATGGAGTGAGACAATGACTGAGCAGAAGGAGCTACAGAGGTTTGAAAACATGCCCCCTCAAAAAAAAAAAGAGGAAAGGAAAAAAAGACAGAGGGGTTAGGCAAGCAAGAGAAGTGTGCAGAGAGGTAAGGGGCAAACTGCTTAGAAGAGCCTGAGGTAGAGATGGAACAGGAATGGAGTTGCAAGGTAAAGACTTAGGTATTTTCATCTTCTTCAGGAAATGCTAATAAATACTGGAATATCTCTATAGATCATAGGAGCCCTTGGACACATATGCAATTCATGGGAAAACTGGTGTCCACACAGGTCAGAAGAGGTCATGGGATTCCCTGGGATTGGAATTAAAGGCCATTGTAAGCCACCCGATATGGGTACTGGAAAGGGAACTGGGTCACCTGGAGGAACACTGGGTGCTCGGAACTGCCCACCCAGCTCTCTGGTCCAGCCTGCTCCTCCTTTTGCTGTTTTTGTTAGAGCTTCTGTCACAGTGAAGAGAAGATGAAACAGAAGCTTGGGAGAAAAAAAAATGACAGAACCACTGGGATTTGAGCAGTGGAAGCTGGACTTTGAGTTGTCCTTGAGTCAGATGCGTGGGTAGATTGCTGGTGAGCACCCATTATTGTCTGGGCTCCTCTCAGGCAAGTTTGATGGGAGGAAAACCCCACTAAGCCAGATGTCACCGCTTCTGCGGGGCCTCTCCCAGCTGAGTTGCTACTTGACATTTGAAGAAGACAGTATCTTCCTATTTCCACTGTCTTTTGTTTGGCCCTGTCGCTCCCCAAGCCTGGTCATTCTGAAACCCAAACCCTGACCTGCTGTTGACACTGGCACTTTTGGCCCAGTGGCTTCTTGAGCCATCCACTTAAGGTTCTTTTCTCTAAGCAGTAATCAGCTGGCAATACTACCCTATTTACCCCACTTGTGTCCTTATTCACTTCAAGCGGTGTGACACTGAAGAACTAGCAATCATTGGAGTTGGGCCCCAGGAAAAATTGGAAAGGGAACACTTTTCTGTGATCCTGGAACCAGAACATCTGGGTAAGTGCCAGAGGTATTGGTCAGACCTGGAGACTAGGCTTTATGCTGGCCATGGCTCCACCCAGAGGACTGGGATAGTAAGAACCTGTCAGCCACAACTTTACCAAACCAAAGCAATGAGTAACCATGGGCTCTGGGGAGGTGAGACTCCTGCAATTGAAGTAAAGACAACAAAACGTGTAGTTTTATTGACAGTCTCTGGGTCACAGGTCCAAATATCAGCTTGTCTTAGAATGATGCATTCTGCCAGTATCTCTGGGTCCTCACACAAGTCATATTTCTGAGTCCACATTCATTGTGTGGACCATCTCGAAGCCCAAAGTGACTACAGGGAAACTCACTGAGGACATGATCACTAAAAGTTTATTCTGAGCAGCAGCCCATGCTCAGAGGAAGGAGGGGAAACATATAGGAATGGCCTCCCTGGCACATAACATCTACTTACCAGCTGACTTGCCAGGGCGCCAGCTAGCCCAAGCTCTGAGAACTTACACATATTAGTAAAGAACTGATCGTATCCTCATCTCTGATTCCAACCTGCAGTAATGAGGACCAGGCTTCCTTGGGAGAAGCAGGATGAGGGCAAAGACAGGACCCCATGGGGCCATTGATTCCCTAATCATTATGGCCAAGGCAGTCATTATCTATGAGAGTCAAAGACCCATTGGTGATAACGCAGTCAAAATGGAAACTCAAAATGGTTCAAGCCCAACACAAGAGCAGAATCTGTGAATTAAGAGATTGAGTCATCTCTTTTCAGCGTAGAAAGAGTGTATCAATTTATAGATTACCTCCTTGGTGCCAGAAAGGAAGCCAGTGGAACAGTGAATGGAGGGATGTGTAAAAGCGGAAGCTGCCTGTGTTGCTGGGCTATTGCTAATAATAATGGAAATAATAATGAAAGCTTGTAAGTATTACCATGAACCAGGCATGTTCTGAGCCATTTCCATACATTATTACTTCAGTTGATCCTTCTATTATAACCAACTTGGGCTGTCTCCTCTTCACCCTGCCTGTCATTTATGATACACTGTAAAGTCTATCCTTGTTCTTTGCATTTCCAGTATGATGCTTTTTAGACCAGTGGACAGTATAGGTGACTTGAGCTCACATAAGGAATAACTTAGTCATTAACCTACAGTAACTGTGAAAATCTATCCTAAGTCTCCAGAGAGAGACATTGATATTGGTTTAGGGCAAATCTGTCTAGAAGGGATAGCCCTTTATATTACAGAAAATAATCTATGTAAATATCAACTACATGTCAGGTAGTGGGGTAAATATTATTTCATTTCAGTTTTACAGGCTTGCTAGGCAGGTGGTTGCTGTGGGAGCACATTCTGCTCCTTCAGCCAATAGCATTTAAGATACCAGCCCACTTGGGCATGGTCTCTTATTCTGTAAATACAGCTATAACACGTATGCTCACTCTCTTGCTTCTGGCTCTCTCTTCTGGCTACTGGACTCTGTTCCTGTTCTCTGTTCGTGCAGAGGACTATTATCTAGGACAGTGATATGTAAGTTTCCCCTAAATAATTAACTATTTATTACTCATAATTTTGAACTAGTGTGGGATTATTTTGTGGCTTCCACCTTCATCTGGTGCCCAACATGGGGCACCAATTTGTTGGAGGAAGCTGCCAATCAGTTCCTGGCTGCTCAGCCCCAAAATAATCACACAGAAACCATATTATTTAAATCACTGCTTGGCCCATTAGTTCTAGTGTCTTATTGGTTAACTCTTACATATTAATTTAACCCATCTCCATTAATCTGTGTANATAATCACACAGAAACCATATTATTTAAATCACTGCTTGGCCCATTAGTTCTAGTGTCTTATTGGTTAACTCTTACATATTAATTTAACCCATCTCCATTAATCTGTGTATCATCACGTCACGTGGCAGTGGCTTACTGACAAAGTTTCGGCATGCCTGACTCTGGTGGCGGCTCCATGGCATCTCTCCGACTCCACCCTTATTTCTCCCAGGATACAGCCTAGCTTTCCCCACCTAGTTCTGTTCTTCCCTGCCATAGGCTCAAAGCAGTTCTTTTCATTAATCAATAAAAGTAACACATAGACAGAAGGACCTCCCACACCAGGTAGTGTTTTATGTAAAATTATATAGAATCTAGAAATAACTCATGTTCTCCCAGATTAAAAAAAATAGCAAGCATGATAGTGCAGGCCTGTCAGATTATCACTTATGGGGCTGGAGCAATGGCCCAGTGATTAAGAGCAGTGGCTGCTCTTCAGAGGATGTGGGTTCAGTTCCCCTCCTGGAACCTCATAACCATCTACAACTTTAGTTCCAAGGCATCAAAGGATCCCTTCTGGCTTCTGGGGGCACTGCACACATGTAGTGTGCCCAGACAAACACACAGACAAAACACCTACACCTAAAATAATAAAATAAAAGTTCAAGGTTACCACTTATTAGAATGAGGCAGGAGAATACTCAGTGTGAGGACAGCCTGAACTACATAACAAGATTTCATCTCTGAGAATAATCAAATCAATAGAAGAAGCCAGAGCCTCATGTTGGCCACACTCAACAGGCTTCTCCTGTACCACATGCCCTAGCAACAGTTTTATGTGTGTTAATTTTAAGAAGTAAGGGCTTTTTCCTTTTATAAGACATAACTGCAGTGTAATGATCAGACTCAACAACAGTAATAATTATTTAGAAGAAACCATGCTGATATTTTCCCTGGTTGTCTTAATCAACAATTAAGACTTAATCAAATCAGCACTCAGGCAAGATCCACACTTTGTGTAAGTCTTTGATTTTTTTATTTATTAGATATTTTTAAAAAACATACCAATCCAAGTTCCAGCTTCCACCCCTCCTCCCATTCCCTCCACATACCCTCCCACCCCACCGCCATACACTCCTCAGAGAGGGTGAAGCACATGGCTTTGGGGAAGGTCCAAGGCCCTCCCTACTATATCTAGGCTGAGCAAGGTATACATCCAAAGAGAATCGGATCCCAAAAAGCAGTACATGCAGTAGGTGTAAATCCTGGTGCCACTGCCAGTGACCCCTCAGTCTGTCCCAGCCATGCAACTGTCAACCACATACAGAGGGACTAGTTTGGTCATATCGTTGTTCCTTCCCAGTCCAGTTGGATTTGGTGAGCTCCCATTAGTTTAGGTAAATTGTTTCAGTGGGTAAACCCATCATGGTCTTGACCTCTTTGCTCATATTCTCATTCCTTCCACTCTTCAACTGTACTTTGGGAGCTCAGTCCAGTGCTCCAATGTGGTTCTCTGCCTCTGTTTTCATCAGTTGCTGGATGAAGGTTCTATGGTGCTATTTATGATAAAATGACTACAAGGCAAGTCAAAATCAGGCCCCCTCTCCTCTACTGCTTAGGGTCTTAGGTAGTGTCATTCTTGTTGATTACTGGAAATTTATCTAGAGCCAGGTTTCTGCTAACCCTCGAATGGCTCCCTCAATCAAGATATCTCTTTCCTCTTTTCTGTCCTTCCTTTATCTCGACTATCCCATCCCCTCAAGTTCTCCTCAACCCTCTCCTTCTCCCCTCCTCTTCCTCTTCTACCCACTCTTCTTCCCCCACCCCCATGCTCCTAATTTTGTCAGGTGATCTTGTCTGTTTCCAGTTTCCAGTTGGATCTATACATGTTTTTCTTTGGGTTTGCCTTATTACTTAGCTTCTCTAGGATCATGAACTATAAAGGCTCAATGCCCTTTGTTTATAGCTAGTATTCACTTATGAGTGAATACATACCATATTCATCTTTTGGGGTCTGGGGTACCTCACTCAGGATGATGTTTTCTAATTCCATACATTTGCATGCAAAATTCAAGATGTCATTGTTTATTACCGCTGAGTAGTACTCTAATGTGTAAATTGCTACATTTTCTTTAGCCATTTTTTGGCTGAGGGACATCTAGGTTGTTTCCAGTTTCCTGCTATTACAAATAATGCTGTTATGAACATAGTTGAACAAAGGCTTTTGTATTATGATTGAACATCTTTTGGGTATATGCCCAAGAGTGGTATTGCTGGATTCTGAGGTAGGAGCAAAAGACACAGTCAATAAGACAAAAAGGCAGCCTACTGAATGGGAAAATATCTTCACCNCCAAGGCCCTCCCTACTATATCTAGGCTGAGCAAGGTATACATCCAAAGAGAATCGGATCCCAAAAAGCAGTACATGCAGTAGGTGTAAATCCTGGTGCCACTGCCAGTGACCCCTCAGTCTGTCCCAGCCATGCAACTGTCAACCACATACAGAGGGACTAGTTTGGTCATATCGTTGTTCCTTCCCAGTCCAGTTGGATTTGGTGAGCTCCCATTAGTTTAGGTAAATTGTTTCAGTGGGTAAACCCATCATGGTCTTGACCTCTTTGCTCATATTCTCATTCCTTCCACTCTTCAACTGTACTTTGGGAGCTCAGTCCAGTGCTCCAATGTGGTTCTCTGCCTCTGTTTTCATCAGTTGCTGGATGAAGGTTCTATGGTGCTATTTATGATAAAATGACTACAAGGCAAGTCAAAATCAGGCCCCCTCTCCTCTACTGCTTAGGGTCTTAGGTAGTGTCATTCTTGTTGATTACTGGAAATTTATCTAGAGCCAGGTTTCTGCTAACCCTCGAATGGCTCCCTCAATCAAGATATCTCTTTCCTCTTTTCTGTCCTTCCTTTATCTCGACTATCCCATCCCCTCAAGTTCTCCTCAACCCTCTCCTTCTCCCCTCCTCTTCCTCTTCTACCCACTCTTCTTCCCCCACCCCCATGCTCCTAATTTTGTCAGGTGATCTTGTCTGTTTCCAGTTTCCAGTTGGATCTATACATGTTTTTCTTTGGGTTTGCCTTATTACTTAGCTTCTCTAGGATCATGAACTATAAAGGCTCAATGCCCTTTGTTTATAGCTAGTATTCACTTATGAGTGAATACATACCATATTCATCTTTTGGGGTCTGGGGTACCTCACTCAGGATGATGTTTTCTAATTCCATACATTTGCATGCAAAATTCAAGATGTCATTGTTTATTACCGCTGAGTAGTACTCTAATGTGTAAATTGCTACATTTTCTTTAGCCATTTTTTGGCTGAGGGACATCTAGGTTGTTTCCAGTTTCCTGCTATTACAAATAATGCTGTTATGAACATAGTTGAACAAAGGCTTTTGTATTATGATTGAACATCTTTTGGGTATATGCCCAAGAGTGGTATTGCTGGATTCTGAGGTAGGAGCAAAAGACACAGTCAATAAGACAAAAAGGCAGCCTACTGAATGGGAAAATATCTTCACCAACCCCACATCAGACAAAGGACTGATCTCCAAAATACATAAAGAACTCCAGAAATTAAACATTAAAATTCTAAATAACTCAATTAAAAAATGGGGTATGGAACTAAACAGAATTCTCAACAGAAGAATCTCAATTGACCAAAAGATACTTAAGGAAATGTTCAACATCCTTGCTATCAGGGAAATGCAAATTAAAGCAACTCTAAGATATCATCTTACACCTGTCAGAAGATCAAAAACACTAATAATAGCTTATGCTGGAGAGGATGTGGAGTAAGGGGAACACTCATCCATTGCTGGTGGGATGCAAACTTGTACAACCACTTTGGAAATCAGTATGGTGGTTTCTCAGAAATTTGGAATCAACCTACCCTTGTTTATTTTTTAATTGACAGAACTTCTAAGCTTACAGATGAGCTGAAAATACAGTACAGTGAACTCCTGTGGTCCTTTACATGGGAAGCCACCAAAACTGATCTGTATCTTAAATATCTTTTAATCTATATCATTTCTCTTAAAAAAACTATTTCTTGATGAAAATGAGTCACTAGAATTATAGACGCTCCTATGCACTCAATACTTATGGTTAATTACTCTTGGAGCCATTCTGATTCCTGAATGCTCCATATTTCATGTGAACTGGGAATCACAACTAGAATTTGATTACATGAAGGTTCTTTGGGATTTTTTTGGAGGGGAGAAGTGATACTTAGTAATAATGTTTAATAGTGATGTCATATGCTTCCCATGTGCCCTATCATGATGCACACTTCGTCTTTAATGTGATGTTGAAATAATAAAAGCTTTAAAAGCTCAGGCCATTGGAGGATCTGCCCTCCATGAAGGAACTAAGTAGTTGTTATGGGATTCTAGATATCTCAGATCTGTCGTAAAAAGAATCCTGATCCCTGAAGTCCCTCTCTGTTTTTTTTTTAAATTAAAGATTTATTTTATTTTTAATTATATATATGGCTGTGAGTATGTGAATGTGAGCACAGGTGCCCAAGGCATTGGACCTCCTTGGAGTTGGAGTTACAAGGGTTTGTGAGTTACCCAACATGGGTGCTGAGAACTGAGCTCAGGTCCTGAGCAAGAGCAGTATGAGTTCTTTTTAATTTTTTATTGTATTTTATTGAGTTACATGTTTTTCTTCGCTCCCTTCCCTTCCTCCCTTCCTCTCTTCTGTTTTCTCCCATGACTCCCGTGCTCCCAATTTACTCAAGAGCTCTTGTGTTTTTCTCTTTCCTATGTAGAGCCATGTATGTCTCTCTTAGGGTCCTCTTTGTTGTCTAGGTTCTCTGGGGTTGTGGACTGTAGATTGGTTTTTCTTTGCTTTATGTCTAAAAGCCTCTTATGAGAGAGCACATATTGCATTTGTCTTTCTGGGTCTGGGTTACCTCACTCAATATGATGCTTTTTTTAGATCTATCCATTAGCATGCAAATTTCAAGATGTTGTATTTTTTACTGCTGTCTTAAAAATAATGTTCTGTGCAAACTCAGGTCCTGTGTAAGAGCAGTATGTGTTCTTAACCACTGAACCATATCTCCAGCTCCTCCATGGCTTCTTCTTGTCTTGACCCCTCTCTCTCCTTCCATCCTTCTCTTTTCCTCCCTCCCTCTCTCCCTCCCCCCCTTATTTTTTTTAACAGTGCTGGGAATCTAAACCACAGCTTTGGCATGCTAGGCAAATGCCCAGCCACAGAACTCTGTCTCCATTGCTTTTTTAGGGTTGACAAACTACTGATTTCACAATTCTATCCTTCTGAGCCGACTTGCTAATTATGTGTTTTCCTTAACGAACAAGTAGTGACCGTGTGATTGAGGTCAGGTACTGTTTAAGAAAGTCAAGGCTCTTCTTGACTATTTGTCAGCTCTCAGAGCAGTGAGTCCATGCTCCAGGAATCTCCTGGTGTAGCTAAGGAGGCTTTACGAGGATGTGTGTAAAGTAGCTAGTGGGTATTATCATAAACTCAGGAATATTGTGCATCAGCTTTACATCTATCTGCTGCAGTAATTTTTTAATGTTCAAACCATCGCATCTACGGTCAATGGGAGCCTCTTCGAGCTAGCTATCACAGCATTTGAGATCACTGTAATCTTTGGCAGCTGCCTTGCTTTTAGGCATAACAAGATGTTCCAGCTCAATGTGTCCTTGTTCCCTTTAGTGGGAAATGGTATCTAGTGACTACAACCCAGGAACTAGGGGTGATTGTTGTTATTAAGTTATTGGTACTTCTAAATCTTTTCGGTGAACACAACTAGGAAATATCAAATTTTTAGAAAAAAGAAAGTCACAAGTTAATACAGATGTTTCCAATTTAAAGCAAGAATCACAAGATTTTATTTAAACTCTCTGGGTTTAATTTACACTTCTGCATTTTATCACGTGAGCTGGCAAGGTTGGTTCCCTCCTAACAAAACTGGACAATGTAATTGTTTGAGCTTTTCTTTCTCTGTTCATAACATTCTAGTTATCATCTACAATAAGACCACTAAATACAGAGTGAGATTTCTCAATATCTCTGTGAGTCTTTTGTCTTTGGGATGGATTCCCACTAGTGATGTGTCATAAAAAAAAACTGTTTAAAGTTATTTGAAATAAGCCTCATACATGGTCCTTGTATATTGGACAAGAAGGGATGCAAGGGATGAGGGGTTTGTTTCCACAGACTAAGGGTGTAACCCATCATGGTGGGAAGGGCATGGGCACACAAGCAGCTTCTGGCTCTGGCAGCAGGAGCATGCAGTTGCCTGCTCACATTTGGGCAGATTAGGAAGAAGGGATTGGAAAGCAGATCACTTGCTCCCTCCCCTTTTTATTCAGTCCAGGACAACACAGCATAGAGTCCACATTTGAGGCAGTTCTTCCGTCTCTGGAAAAGCCTTACAAACACACAGGGAGGTGCGCCTGATTGCAGCTCTGCCATTTGTCCCTTCGATCACATAGCAATCGGAACTAACCATCACAGTCAAACATACTTCCTGCGGGTTGTTTTCTATTTTTAGGTTTTGAAAACTAGTTTAAAATGATACAAAACATCCCTGGGTTCCAGAATCACGCGACAAAACAGAGTTCACCCAGAGAGATCCATCTCTATTCTACTTGGTTCTTCTTTGAGACTGATTGAGCACACAGTTGGCCTAAGGATACGGAGATTCACCTACACCTGATTAACTGCACACGGAGTGAGATCTCTTGGAAATAAGATGGTGTAAGATGGAGCATAATGGCCAAAGGTTGTCAGGTGGGACCTGGGTGGAGAGTGGGGGTACCAGGGAAGGATTTCTTCTGAGTATAGTACCCAGATAGAGTCTTCAAAGCAAGTACATTTTGATAGAGCTAAAGCTGGAAAGGGTAGAATGAGCGAAGGTGGTACAGGGAGAGGAAATGCGAAGACGGGAAGGTGCAAAGGAGCACCAGGAGTGTTAAATGTTTTCCTGCTGGGGCAAAGTGAGAAGTGGGAAGCGGCGAGACGGTGGGCAGCACGAGGTGAGATCCAGGAAGGCGCTGCCGGAGCGGGATTGTCTAGCTGCCAGGTGTAATTCCTTCCCTACCAGCAAGGGACTCAGGCCATGCTCAAGTAAGGACTGGTACAGGCCCCTTTGTTCACACATGCACATCGCTCTGCTCTGCATATTCTACATCAGCTAAGGTGCCATGGTGTCCTGAGATGTCTGATCTACTCTCTGCTCTCCCGTGGGTCAGGGAGGCAAGTTTATTACAATGCTGTTTAGTAGCAAGAGTAACCTGGGAAGCAAGACTGAGGAAAAACAAAACAACAAGAACAATTACAAGTGAATGTGTTCCAGTTTTTGAATACTGACCTTCAGTAAGAAATACAATGTTACATGTAGACAGTTGAAACTAAAATGTAATAAAATAGTGTTTGCTTTACCTATGGGCAATGCACCATGACATCTTAGTATATTTAATTAAAATTATGGGGGTTGCTATCTGATCAATTGATTTTTCTGAACTATAAATAGGTGAAAATCTTAATTTAAAAGCCAGAACTCTTGTTTGCCTGGACTTTAGTCTGTAGATCCAGGAAGTCTTGGGTTAACTGGCATGCCCCCTCTTCTAATATTGCCTACAAGCTTAGAATGGGTTCTATATATTGTATATGTGTTGTATGTACTTGATAATGTGTATGTGTGACATGTGTCTGTACATGTTTGTGTACATATGGAAGTCAAAGACTGACATTGAGTTTTTCCCATGGGTTGTTCCCTATATTTTATATTTATACAGGGTTCCCACTGGGCCTTCAGCTTGCTGGTTTGTATAACTTGGCTGGCCAATAAAGATCCATTATTTTTGATTTTCCCATCTGTGCCTTCTCAGCAACGGGGTTATAGGCATGCATCACTCTGCCTAAATTTTTACATGGTTTCTGGAGAGCCAAGCTTGGGTCTCTTGTTCTTAGGTAGCAGATACGTTACCAATTGAGCCATCTCGCACAGTGCTGCATGACACTGATCCTGAGGAGATTAGAACAGACACCCGCTCAGTCAAGATAGGAAACCAGTAACAGACAAAAGGAGGGGAAGTGCAAAAGTTGAAGTTGGTGGACTGAGCTTTGTCAGGGTTACTTACAGGAGTATGGATGAGGAGTTAGTTACAGGAGCCGAAATGACTCAAAGACAGCTGCATCACCAAAACCCACCCCAGCATGGACCATGGCTGATGAAATCTGTAGGCCTGGAGCACACTGCCCAGTCTCAGGCAGATCAAGAGGTTGAACATATCTTTTGCCCAGCAGCTCTGCTGAAGTTTGTGTCTTCTGGGTGGATTTGCTTTCTGAGAGTCCCTCTCAGCAGACCCTGCTGCTTATGTGAAGCTTGAGGAGAGGGAAGCCTAGTGAATCTGTTCAGTTTCAGGGACTTCCTGAAACCTCTGAGTTGTTTACTTCCAGAGCACAGTGAGCTTCCCTGCAGTATGTGATATCTCACTCCTGCTTAGCACAACCTGTGTCTTTCTTTTTAAGGCCTTTCTTTTATTCAGAGTTGAGAAGGGGTCACCACAAACAATTCCTGAACACTTTCATTGCCACAAAAAGATACTTCACACCCTTTAGCTATTGTCCCCAACAACTGATCTGTTTTATGTCTCTAGGATTATTTATTCTGAACATTTTTCACACAGGAAATCATCTAACATGACGATTTGTGTCTCACTTTCACTTAACATAATGTGTTTTTTAAACATAATTTCTTTATTGAATCTTTGGGAATTTCACATCATGCACCTCAATTCTGCTCCATAGCCTCCCCTCCCCTATGCAGTGATTTCCCCCAAATGAAAATTTTAAAAATAAATAAATAAATAAAACAAGCAAGCAAACATACATAAAGAAAAAAAAGGATAACAACAGCAACAAAAACCTCTCTGCTCCTCCATCTTTCCCACTTCTCCAACACCCCTTCATTCACCCTGGTGGCATTGGAAGTCACAAATACCTGTGTCTTAATAAGCTAGTTCCCTCCAAGATAGAAGGCTTTACGTCCAAGAAAATTATTACATAGCACCAGCCTGGTTTTAGATCTTTCAAAACATAAAAACATTATTTGAAGAAAAAAAATTATATGAAATTCAAATTTCAGGGTATATAAATATTTAAATCCACAAAGACATGTTCCTATAAAGTTTTATTGTGGCAGCCATGTTTGACACTTTATATATTGATTATATTTGTCTTTTACTACATTGGCAGAATTGGACAACTGCTACTGTATGGCTTCCAAAACATGTGATAGTCACTAGTCAGTATTCCCTAAGTGTGTTGACGCACTCTTGATATCCCAAGATTTGAGAGGGTGAGGCAAGAGAATTACAAATTTGAGGTCAGCCTGAATGGTTTAAAGAGAGCTTGCTCAAAATTAAAATTAAGTATGTCGATAGATTTCCCATGGTAGAAGCTCTGAGTGTGTTCTGGCTTCTTCTTTCTCTATGAAGCCAACTTTCTGACTCTAGCATTCGTCCCTACAGTACAGTCTGCTAGAACTCCAGACTCTGGTCCCTACCCAACCCTAGCCCAAGGCTGTGGCTTATCCTAAAGCCCCCTGTCTAGACCTTGCTCAGCTAGGAGGAGGAACAGGAGAAAAGGGGGACAGAAGGCTATAGAAACAATAGCTTCTTTAGGAGGAATCAAGCAGTAGGGGTGGCCATGCCCTGAGGAAACCTATGCTACCCCAACTCTCCTTACCTGGGAACTTACCTGTAGGAGTTTTGCATTTTCATCACAGTCACTGATGAAGATGGGGAGACATCGGTGATACCTGTGTCCTTCATCCTCTAGCAGGCTAAGCCAAGTGGCATTCTCAAGAAAGTGGCAGAAGGGTAAGAATCGTGTCCTTTTAAAGGTACATGCCCTTTTAAAGTCCCAGATTCTAGCATGTTTATTACTATCCCCATTGGGCTGGGCCCAGTGTCAGAGTGGAGGAGCCCTGCAAAGGTGTCTGCAAAGGGCAAGGATCTAGGAAGGGGAGAAGAAACGGGATCACTGGTGCGCTTGATCTCCCATATCAGTTTTAATCTACCCAAGTGGGTGCACTTCCATTTGGTCTATACTCACACACCAGGGAAGTCATTACATATAGAATGTACCAGAATCTAGGATCAGGGATTTGGGGTTTAGTAGTAGTTCTGAGAGAGGCTCAACATTTTAACATGCTGTCTGGGAGATTTTAGTGCATTTGGTATCTGGAAAACTTGATTGCTGGTCAGCTAGGTTTGTCTGATAACTTGTACCCCTTCCTTCTTTTTTTTTCTCTGAGAGAGCCTTGCAATGAAGCTTCGGCTAGCCTTGAACTCTTGCCTCCATCAGGATATATGTGTGTACCATTGCCCCTAGTTTGCTAAACTTTGTCTTTGAATTGGTGCTCAAGTTTGAAGATGCCAATACATGATCAGGAATTATGGGTTGTGGCTTAAATGTTCCCCTTACTGGGAACTCACAGACCTTGTAAAACTGCATGACTTGTTTGAGAACTTGTTTTACAGCCTAAGAGAATATTTATGTCATATTAAACTTCATGAGCAGATGGTTCTTATTGTAAAATTGATCACACAGGTAGGACTTGTGCATAGCAACCAAGCAAGCCAGCAAGCCCCGGGGGAGTGAGTGTTTTCAGATGCAGATTCTGTGAACATTCATTCTTGAGATTGGTAAGCAAGGGGTGTCAGGGGGTGATTAGAGGACTTCTGGGCCCTGGGACCCAATTCTACAGTTACCAGGTCCCACTTCTTTCCTGTGTTCACTCTCTAAGTTTCTCTCACTTCACTAAGTATTTTCCTACGTGGGCGCTCCCATCCTCCATTAAAAAAAAATAAGAATCACTGTTTCATTAATAAAGTTGTTGATGAGAGTAGTGGTTTTCCTATTATGTGTATTGTTTCACACTCAAGGGGTGTTTCGTCAGTGAGACGGCAGGGAAATGCAAAATATAACGGAGATGGCCCAAGCTGTGCCTAGGAAACAGTGGAGGAAGGAAACTACAACCTTTAGCTCATAAACTGAATCCTTTAGTCACCTAAGACTATCAGAAAAACACAGATATTTATGATTCATAACAGTATTGAGCAATAATTGCAGTTATAAAGTAACAATGAAAATAATTGTAAAGGTTGGGGTCACCACAACATGAGGAACTGTATTAAAGGGTTAAAGCATTAGGAAGATTGGGAACCACTGCTTTAGACAATGTAATACTAGCTCTTCGAAAAACTACAGCTACCAGAAAAAATAAACAAATAACAAACAATCTGTGCCCCTGCCTATCGTGATCTGAATTCTGGTTAGCGATGAATCTCTGCTTAGTCAGTCAAACCAAAGAACATGGCTATTCTAACTCTAACACCCTCTCCTCTCCCCCAGGTAGTCACTAATGCATTCTGACTGCTGCATTAATATTTTCCATTCTCTACTGTGGCCTTATCTCAAACTGTGATATCACTCAGTTGCTCTAACCATCTGCTGATGCCTTTCTCTGCTCACAGGCAACACGTTTCAAGACAGCCCCCAAACAAAGCCATGCAATTATCATGTTAATACCTGTTGCCTTTGTCCATGATCTAGAATATCCAAACTTTCTAACTCACAGAGAATCTGTGCCTAAGTCTCCACCGAGGGCCTGGCCCTTGCCAGACTCACCAGCCTCGTTTCCCATCATGCCCCACATGTACTCCATGTTTCAAGACAGGTATGCTTATAGTGCCCTGACAAAAACCTCCCGGATGTCTGTGTATTAGCATGTAAGTGGTCCATTGCGTGTTCACGCAAATACTGTGGGGGATTCGAGAACCCGCGCTCCTCAGGGTGGCTCGAGACCCAGACTGCTCTGACCCTGTGGCTCTCTCCTCCTGGATCATGTCTGAGCTTTGTCATGGAAGAGTATGGAGAAGACTGGAGCCTCCTTGGGTCTTCTACTCCCTCAACCCGGAAGGGGCACACATCACTGACTCTCACCTTTCATTGGCCAGAACTTATCTGTGGCCCCTGCTCCCTGCAAATCAGAGGGAAGTTCAGTTTCCTGTGTGTGTGTGTGTGTGTGTGTGTGTGTGTGTGTGTGAGAGAGAGAGAGA
>LOEQ01003722.1:67067-91650 GCA_001685075.1 Bramus lutescens | reverse complement strand
AGAGAGAGAGAGAGAGAACACCACACATTCCAAGAACTAGTGGAGTTTACCTGTGCCCCTGTGTTCCCATAGGTCAGAGGCTTTGTGCGCTCCCTTCCCTTTCGGAACTATGAATGCTGACCCCATCTTCCAGGAAGCCTCTCTGAAGCCCACAAAGCCTTCCCTGACTGTTCCCATCCTCTCCAGTGTGTGTTTTCACTCTCCTTAAGGCACAGACAGGTCATTGAGATCACTCCTTATGTTGCTGGTGCTTATTGATATAGATCCTGATTCTTTATTCCCTAGACCCCAATATCCATGAGCAATTGTCCTCCACTGAGGTGGGCTAATTATTTTCTCATGGGCTCCACCCCCAGGACAGAAGTCCCAGAGCCACAGAAGCTGGCATAACGGCCCTTCTTAGAGTTGTCCTTCCCTCTTTTTGCGCCCCCTGTTGGGTGTCACATGGCGCTTGGTTTCTCTGGCCCTAGCGTGTTTTTCTTGGGTTTTTCCTCACACTGGTACAGCTACTGGGGGAAAGATTAAACGATAAAAAGTGACTGAGGTGTGACATGGTGACGGTATGTCCTTTCTTTCCCTTTTGGGGTGTAACCGCATATATTGATGTCTAGGTCACAGGAATCCAATAAGTACTTATCCTTGGAAAACCAGGGATTGGACTTAGGGCTCCTCCTATGAAGGGGTCTCTTTCAACTGATCCCTACTTCTTTCGGGGCTGGAAGAGCCATCTCGACCACACCCTTGCAGAGAACATAGTATCAACTCACCTGGCTTCCCTTTTCCTGTGTTGGAAAATAAACTTTCCAATGAATGTCGCTGCCTTCTCTGGAGGTCCCATTGCAGGCAGAGTTGCGCCACCTCACTCTTCTGTCTGGAGTATAGTGCATCAATCTGTGTTTGCTTCCTCAGGAACTTTCCAAAAGCCCACATATCTCAGCTCTCCCCCTTCGCATTTTCACAGTCTAGCTTCAGAACGCATTTTAAAGCTCTCACTCCTCATCCTTAAGCACTCCAAGTGAACAAGTGTGACATCTGTTGTCCTCCCCGCACCTTGCTGCACCTTCTAGATTAGTATCCACAGTAGACTTAATTAGTACAATATTTGCTTCAGCTTCGTGCTCATTAATAAAGATATCTCAGCAGACAGAGCTCCCGCGACAGCCCTCCGGAGCCATATCCAGGTATGTGAATGGAAGAGGAGGGCCGTTAGATTATTTGTGTGATAACTAACAAAATGATGTGCTTGTAACTAGTCCCCTTAAAGGCTCAACATCCTTCTCAGAAGCAATCATCAAGCAATTATTAGTTTTTTTTCCAAAGTGACATTTTAAAATCAACCAAGAATTTACAGTATCTCCTTTTCCCTTTTAGCTTTCATTTTATGTGCATAGGAGTTTTGGGCTCCGTGTATGTCTGTGCACCTCATGCAAGCAGTGCTGGAGGAAATCAGAAGAGGGCATTGGATTTCCTATGATTGTGAGCCACCTTGTGGGGCCTGGGAATCAAACCTGAGTCCTCGGCAAGATGGTGGCAACCTCTTCAGGTCTCTGCAGTTGCCTATTGGGGACTGGAACACACCTTATTGCTGGGTATTCTGGGGTATGTTGGGCATTATGGTGATGCCAGACATTCTGGACCACCTGCTGATCTAAACTTTACCAACAAGAATTCATGTCTGTGCCAAGAAAATTCACAAAGCCAATTAGGAATGACCCTTGCCTGCCATGCTTATAGTAAGCTATTACTTGCCGGCTACAGACCACTGAGGGTATTTAGATGAAGCCTTGCTGCACCTCACAAATACCCTTTCCTAGCTCCTATGTCCACAGTGCCTATCAGGTCTCCTCTCTCAGACAGTCATTCCTTAACTTGCACACTATTTAAATCTATTTTTTTCATTTCTTTATAATAGAACAAGAGCAGAGAATTCGTCTTATATTTATTTGAAATATTGTCAGCCCTAAATGGCAACTGAATAAGTCAACTTACTGAACTCTTTCGACCTGGCTGTGAAGGAGGCTTCATTATCATTTTCATAATTGAAAAAAAATATGTTATCCAGTTAAACCCAATGCTTGCCCAAGGTCCCATAGCTAACTAACTTCATAGAGGAAAGACGTCTGGGTTTAAATCCAACCTCCTTTCTGCTTCCACTGTGGCCACATGGATAATTCTGCCTTGACTCAATGCCCTCATCTCCCTTTGAAAAAAGAATTGATCATTCTCACAACAAAGAAAAGTACAAATAGTCTGTAGACCGCAGGTCTCAATCCAGGGAGCAGCAGCATTGGCCCAAGTTCCAAGGCTAAGTGGCTCACCCTATGAAACTTCTGTTGATCAATGTGATGCGGCCTCCAGAAAGGAACCCAGCGAAGCACAACAATCAAATTGGGGACCGTGTGAGGAGGACTGTGAATGAGCCTGCTTGCCCACACGGCTCCTGGCCTTCAGTTCCTTTGTGCTTGTCCTGAACCTGAGCTCCAAAGGATGAGTCACAGCCACCAGGATGCATTCCTTGAACTGAACCACCAGCCCTCCCTCCCCACCATTGCTCACCTAGGAAACAAACAACGTGGAAACTTGGAGCACAGGGCGGGACAGCATCACAGGTGCCCCTGTGATTAGAGATGGGGCTGTCACTTTCAGTCAGAAAGAGGGCTTTAGGGTCTGTCTCAGGCAGGTGCTCAGCTGGCCACTCTTTTCCTAACTAAATCAGTGGGAGTACATGCAACGACAATAATAGCATCGATCCAAGCTTGTGTCCTCTGGAACATGTGTAGGAAATCGTTACTATAGCAACAAGGGATTCAGTTCAAGCTGACTCCTGTGGAATCACATAATGCAGCCGGAGGGTTCTTCTTGGAGTAGATTCCCCTGACAAGGAAATGACTGTGCTCAGAAGAGTGCAGTCACCTATACCTGGATCTAGCAATCCAGAAAGCATAGCCAGAGACCTCGGACCAGCCAGGGGACAACAGAGGCCTTAAGCTGGCACACCTTGCTGGCTTTCCTTTTGAGCCTCAATTTCCTTTGGACCTTCCGGTTGTTTCTATCTTGTTTACCAGCTCATTGGGCTAGCACCTAGGTCTGAAACTCAGGGCTCCCTAGTCCATTTCTTTCTTTCTTTGTTAGAGCATGGAGAACTGCCCTGTGTGAAAAGGCAACAGGACTTGACCAACTGTGTGATGCTTGACAAATAAACGCCCGAATCTTTCTGAGTTTTGGCAGCCTCACTGCTAAGTGGTGTTTGTGTCCGATGGTACAAACTCTACAGGTCTCATGCAGAAACCAAGACACAGCACTAGTGTATTCCCCAGCCAGTGGCAGCTCTGCAAACTCTCCTCTTCCCCACACCGCATTCCCAGCCCCAATCTTACCCTCTTTCAGGAAAAGAGACTCTTCCTTGGAAAGAGGTGAAAGAATTTGAAGTCCAGAGCTGCCTTGATTGGCAAGGGAGAGAAGAAAGTTGGTTGACAACAAAAGATGTTCATTGGGGGAGGTTGCTAGGACACACGTTGGGTAAAATTCAAACCCCAAGCCAAGGCCCATGCTGTGTCTTGGGATATCTGGTAGAAATCCTCCAGGTGGCTTTAGAACACCTGTCTAGTACTTTCTTGGGCAGTTGCTACCACCTGCAGCCATATGAGTTTTACCTGCTTCTGAGTTTTACTGCAGTCTTGCAAGCAAGGTTTTAGGTCCATAGAACAGGAGGGAGAATGCTGGTCGGCTGGAGTGGAAAGAATGTCAGGGCTGGGGAAAATGGAAGAGGAATTTATTTAGTATTTTAATTCTTTGTATGTGTGGTGTGTGCTCGTGCTTGTGTGGGCATGCATGTATGTTCAGTAGCAGTAGTTGGACATCTAATGTCTTCTTCAATCACTTTCTACCTCAGGCTTTGAGACAGAAACTCTAGCTGACCCTGCGTACCAATATGCCTACAGTGGATGGCCAAAGATCCACCTGCCACTGCCTCACCGCTGCTTGGATTACAGGTGCCAGTCATCATGCTGGGATCTTTACATGAGTTCTCACGCATGCGTGGCACACACCTTATCGACAGTCATCTTCTGGTGCATTCTTTTGCTTCTTCATTGTGCTGTCTCTTAACCATTGAGCAGAGACCAGAGAAAGCATTTTTAAAATGCAACCAATTCCACGGCATCTCCCAAGCCAGCAACAGAAAGACCCAGGTTGTTCTTTTTCCAGAACCCTCTGCCTCCTAGCAGAGAAAGGACAGAGTGGCAGCAAGAGACAGAAGAGAAGTAAACGTCCCTGTAACCCACATGTACATTAGCCAACCTCACCAGAGTGAATTGCCTTGGAGCACCACGTTTTCAATTAGAAAACAGGAACGTTTGAAGCTTCTTGCAGGAGGGTTGGGGAACAGGGTTTGCCTCTCCAATTAATTGTGACTAGAGAAAGGACCTAAGTGTTTAAGTCCTTCAGAACTTCCTGGCCGTGTGTCTGGCCGATTCTCTTACCAGGAGGACAAACATGGAGACGAGGATCCAGATAGAAATGTCTAGAAATCTGAGGGGGAGGGGCTGAGATGTTTGTTGCCTAGCAACAACCACTCGCGGGCTCCTGTGAATGCTGCAGGTGGTGGCAAGAGAGTTTGGAAAGGCAGAAAGGCCCTGGGCCTGCTTCTGAAGCACGGATACCAGAGTGAGTTCTGTCTGTCCTACACAGGCCCTTGGTGTGCAGCACTGGACTGTTTGGCCGACTGTGGCTGTCACGGGACAGTCCGCTTTTTTACCAACTCAGGGGCCATGGCTGCTAAGATGAGAGAGGTTGCCTGCAGAAAGTCGAAAGCCTCAGTTTTCACTCTTATGCCAATAAATGGCTGTTGCATGCAGGGCTTGGTGGCGGCTACAGGGGCGAGACCCAGGGCCCCCGGTCATCACCATTGAGGCCTGTCAGCCAGAGGAGCAAGGCTCCTCAGGTATTGGGTCACAGTCGCTTTAATCACAGAACCTTCAGGGATGCGGGACCCATTTCAGAGTGCGGAGGAGATTTAGGAAGACACAATGTCCTTTCTCTAATTGATTCTCCTCAGAGAAAGCAAATGCCGTGCTATAGTGCCCATCGGTGATCACTATTGCTGATGTTCACACAGAATGATGGTCAAACGTCATCTTAAGAGATTTTCCAGCTGCAAATGATAAAAACAAAAGCAGCCTCTGGACTCCGCTCCTTGCCCCTCCTCCATCTGCCCTCCGTTCCTAAGCCCCCACGCATGTGAACGCATCAGACACTACATGCGTTTGATAACCCAGCATGGATGTAGAGCCCTACCTTCCCTTACTAGTGTGTGGTCATGAGCAAGTTTTAAGCCATTCTGTGCCCCTTTGTAGAATTTGTAAAATGGAGTATCTCCCTCAATTTTTGAAGATGGTTAAATTAGATAATATGTGTAATCCGTATTCATATTGGTCATGCTATTGGGGACTATTGTGGACTTGCTATTGTACTACTATTATTGTCTGGTATACACTAATGGGGAAAGCTGAGACTTGGGCCTATGGTAGCACTGAGGTCAAATTTTGCTTTTATTAATTAATGGTATAGTTTTAGACAGGATTTAGCCTTGGTTAACTTCACTTTTCTCGTCCAGAAAGAAGCAATTAAATATATCCCAAGTATAGTCAGCCCCACAGGAAGTTCTAAAATGCTTTCTCTCCTTAGGATTATTAAGGGTTTGTAACATCATTCATTCATTCATTCACTAATTCAGCAAATGCTACATATCAGATGCCTGGGATGAACTAAACATCCCGTGTTCTGTCCTCAGAATGTCCCCGTCCAATGGGTAACAGAACCATCAGTGGGTGAGGTTGGCTTTATTTACCCAGGCGTGGTAAAACATATAGACTTGGAAGTGAGCCCCAGGGGAAGGGCTTCTCATGGCCTTAGATTCTCAGAAATGAGAGGCCTAGCACAGAGCCACATATCTGGTGACAGCACAGGACCCCATGGGCTGGTGAGTGACAACTGCTAAGGGGGTCAGGGTCTTACTGCTGTCTTCTCCTCAGGTAGGAACAGGAGGGTGGGGTTAGGGCAATGGCCATGCTCCAAGTGCAAAGCCTAATAAAGGAGGTGATTGGGAATCAGGGGTTCTGGACTGGTCAGTCTGCATGGTGAAACTGGATCACAGGTGTTTCTACTCTAGGAACTAGCTAGTTAGTTCTGGGAGGAGCAGCCACCCCAGGGACAATAGGGGTCAGATAGCAAAGCATCATAACTATAAAGTGAGGCTGTCAAATGGACACGGGGCAGTAGTGAAGGGAAAATGCAATGTCCCTGCCACTGGCTGGGGTCTGAAGCCTCCCTGTCAAACTGTCAGGGGTCTAGAACTCCCCTCATGAGCTGATGGCAGGCCCTCTGCAGGAAGCAACAGCCATTCTCTCTACTCCCAAACAGCCCAGCTCAGACAGAATTGGTCCGGACTGGATTCTGGCCAAAGTTCCCACCTACACACCGTCAACATCTGTCTCCCAACAGCTCCATCTAGTCCAACAATCACCTCCTCAGACTAGTGAGAATTCTTTAACTAGTAAAACATTAGCAATAATAGGAGCAAACGCCACCTCACTAACACAGTCCTGACAAGGTTGTGTGGGCAGGTGGTCAGGTAGCTTTATAGTTGAGCCAATGTTAACTGAGCTCCTTGCCTATTTTCAGTACACATCTTGGGTCAGGGAAGGACTGTCGCTGCACAGGGCTCTAGAATCCTTGGCTTCTCCAGTTTCCAGAATACCAGGACCCAAGAGCCTCCTGAGGATGTATGACATAGCTGTTTGTGATCAGGTGTGCCTTGCGAACTCTCAATTCTGAGAAAGAATGAGAAAGAAAGANGGAGGGAGGGGCAGTGAGCAAAGGGTGCGGATCAGATAAGCACTTTGACCAACTCACAGTGACAAGAAGCAGCAAGAAAAGGAGAACTCTCTCATTAAATCCCTTATTCAAATGTTAACCTTGGTCTTCTGCTAATGAAGCCAAGCTGATGTCCTGAAATTGGAACCTGCAGAAACAGCTGTCGTCTTGTTCCACTCCTCTCCTCTCCTGGCAAACCCAGGCTTTACAAAAGGCCTTCCTCCCTGTTGATCCCCTGAGAGCAGGGAAAATCCAAGGTCACTTAATCAACGATTCTGGTATGTCCAGCATTTCAAAGAGATCGATTTCTTGCATGCCTACCATGTGCCCAGCCTGTGTCAGGTGCCCCGCATTTTTATTGTTTTCGCAGCTCTGCCCCAAGGGAAAGAAAGGTTGCTGCGTCTTATGCTGAGGCAGAGGTTGTGTGCACAGGAGCCCTGGAGGAGGAGAGGTTCAAGTATGGCTCAGAGAAGTGAGGCCAGGCTTTGAAAGGAGGCCAGCTTCTCCGGCTCAGTAGTAGGAGTGTTTGAGATAGAAGGAACAGTGTGAGTAGGAGCTCAGAGGCTAAAATAACACTTTACTAGATCCAAAGGTCGGTGTACCTCTCTGGAGTGGTGACAAGGGAGAAGAGAACAGACCTCAGGTACCATCAAACAAGAATTTTTAAGGAAAAAAAAAGACTTTGTATGACTAGATTTGAACTTAGAAATAATTTTGATGAAATATAGAAGAAAGAAATCAATAGGAAGGTCCCTATGAAACTCAAGACAGGGCTAGCCTGGCTGCTCAGTAAGTCAAAGCGCTTGCTGTGCACGCCTGACATCCTGAGTTCAATCCCTGAGACCACATATAGGTAGAGGAGAGAAGCAATTCACAAGATCATCTACATGTGCGTTGTAGTACCTGCATACCCTCCTCGTCTTACTGATGCATAACATACTAATAAAAAGTAAAAATTTAAATTAGCAAAAAAATGAGGCAAAAGATGAGGAAGGATAGTGGAGAGAATCAAAATAGATCCTGTAGATTTTTGAGAGTGATAACCCAGGAGAGTTGGGAGAATCTAGGCTCAGAACTAAGGCTGTGGGTGCTGGAGCCCGCTCACTTGCAGTCCCAGATCTGCCACTCACAGGTTGTGCAGGATTTGATGAGGTAACTAATTTCTGAGTACCTCAGATCCAAACAGCTTCTGTGTACACAGATGCCCACAGATCCGAAGACCCAGCTGGGTAGAAAGGAGAGCATGGAGAAGTGCGTTGTTAAATAGTGAGCATAGCAAAGATGGTATGGCTCTCTCGAGAGCAGGAAAAGTAGATCACAAGACAATATGCAATGACAGATAGAGAGGAAAGGCTTCATCTGAACACAGGATTCATAAACACCCTAATGACACAGCTTTAGAAACTCAGGAGGCAAGCCAGAACAGACTGAAGAGAGGCACAGATACATTCACAGCCATGGTGTCTTAACAGTCTCTTTGTTGGTAAACCATTAGACTAAAAACATCAGGAAGTATATAAAATATTTATGCGATGCTATCAGGCTTGGCCAGATTGATATTCATAAATGCTACAAACCCCGCAGAGTGTATGCGCTATGAAATGCACATTGACCCTTTCACAAAATATAGTGACTGCTTGGCCAAAGTCTTTTATTGCTCGTTTCTTTTTTTTTTGTTTTTGTTCTTTGTTTTAATTTGCTTTGTATTGTATTTGTGTTTGTTTGTTTGCTTGTGAGAGAGAGAGTCTCTGTACTACAGCCCTTGCTGTCCTGGAACTATGTAGACCAGGCTAGCCTTGAACTCACAAAGTTCCACCTGCCTCTGCCTCCTGAGCTCTGGCTGGGATTACAGGTATGCTCTTTCACACCTGACCAAAGTAAGTCTTAATACATTTCAAAGGAATGAAATCATAATAGAATATTCTCTAGCCATAAAAAATTAAATTACAAATTAATAGCAACCATCTATCTAGAAAATTTCTCCCAAATATTCAAAAATGAAGCAACATGCTTGTAAATCATTTACACTTCCTCTGGGTCCATCAAAAATAAATCATTAAAAAAAATCAGAAAATATTTCACCTAACAACGGAAAATTGTAAGACAGAAATAAGACGGGAAATTCATAGCTCTGAGCACTAATGTTAGAAAAGAAGAAAGCTTTAAAATCAATAACCTAAAAATAATCTGAACTCCCACCTCCAGAACTCAGAGGAAGAAAAGCAAATTGAGCTGCAAATAAAGAGTACATAGACATAATAACAAAAAAAGTGCAGTTCAGCTGGAAAATAGACAAATTATTGTGGAAGACATCAAAGCCAGAAGAGGCTCCTTTAAAAGTTTATTGAAATTAATGGCCCCAGAAGACTAATAGGGAGGAAGGAGGGGAGGAAGGAGAGGGAGGAAGGGACACATTATTGGTAGTATCACAAATAAGAGGGGCTATCATCAAAGGTTCCAAAGACATTGAAGGAACAATAAAGTAATTTCATGAGGCTCTCTGTCACTGAACTGGAGAGGGTGGACGAAATGTGCACATGCTTGTAGTAAACATAATTCTCTCAGAGTGAGAAAGGAATATATAGGAAACCAGACTGTCTCTTACATTAAAGAAATGAACCTGCAATTGCAAACTTTACAAAAAAAAAAAAACTCCAAGCCCAGACGATTTCCTTGGTGAGTTCTACAAATTTTCCCATGGTACAAAAATCCATCAGGAAACAGAGAGGTGAAACACTGGATCCCAGTTCATGTCTTTCTAACCCTAGGTGAGAATCTAATACTTCCTAAGAAAAGAAAATAAGATATAAAACTCCCCATGAATATAGAATCAAAACTAAATATAGAAATATAGTACAAAAATATAACCAGGTGTGGTGGCACATGCCTGTGATCTCGGCACTTAGGAGGCGGGGGGCGGGTATCAGGAGTTCAAGTCATCCTCAGCTATATAGAGAGTTGGAGGCCAGTCTGGGCTACATTTACAAACCTTCAAAACAGGGCCCCAGCTGTCCTGTTTATGATAACATAACCTGGTCATGTGCCCACAACACTTGAACCGAATGCGGGCACTGGCTGCATGGGCTTCTGAGGGGTAAATGGGCTAGGGAGGGGGTGAGTCCTTGTAGAACTCACAGCCTAAGCCATCCGAAGAAATGGAAGGAAGGGAAACGTTGTCAGGAGTGGCCTATGCTAGAAGGAGAGAAATGGGCTTTCTGGAGCTCCTCTGGGAAGAGGTCATTCTGCTCCTCTGAGACAACAGTTGTCCAGTACACATTTGCTAACATGTGTTTACTGTCAGGGACTGCCAGCCACACCTCTCCCCATACCTCATTCTTTTCTTCCTTGCCTTTTCTGCATTCCCTCCCACTCTGAAACATGATCTCCCTACAGAGCTCAGGCTGGTCTCCTCAGGACAGGCCGCCCTGCCTCAGCACTAGGATTGCACTGTGCACGATCATACCTGGGTGAGCCTGTGCTTCTTTAGTAGTAGGTAAAGTATTTCATTTTCCAGAGTCATTCAGGCACCTGGAACACAGATTCCCTCTTGCATACTCTGCACCACGCTCCCTAAGTCTAGCTAAGGGGTAATTCTTTGAAAATTACTTGTCTGGGCTGGCAAGATGGCTCAGGCATGAAAGGTGCTTGCTGCCAAACCCAACAACCAGAGTTCAAACCCCAGGACCCACATGGTGGAAAGAGAGGATCAACTCCTTTGAGTTGCCCTCTGTGTAGCACATGTATGAGTTGCAGGCACATGTGCATGTGTGTACACACACATACACACACACTCACACACTGAACTCTCTTCATCATAGCAATGGACAAATTATGGCAGGTTTCTTGACTTAGCTGAATTAGGGCGTTTGAGGTTCATTGAGAGACTCTGTCTCAAAACACAAGGTAGAAAGCAATTGAGAAAGACACTATATATGACACACACACACACACACACACACCACAAAAGAATTATAGAAAGAAAGAAAGAAAGAAAGAAAGAAAGAAAGAAAGAAAGAAAAAGAAACCTATTAGTCAGGGATAGGAGAGATTCAAGAAGACAGCTTAGTATATCTAGCATTTGCTTTATAAGTGTGAGATTGCCAGAACTCATATTAGTTTTAAAAAATGGTTTTAAATGCTGGGCATAGTTGTACACATCTTTAATTCTAGCACTAGGAAGAAAGAGGGGGAGAGACAGGAGGATCCCTGGGGCTTGCTGGTCAACCAGCCTAGCTGAATCGGTGAGCTCCAGGGTCTATGAGAGACCCTGCTAAAAACAGCAAGAGGAAAAGTGGTTGGATAAAATCCTTACTTTAACCTCTGGCTTCTATATGCACAGGCATACAGGTGAGGGGTACCTGCATGTACCACATGTACCCATTCATCCAGCATAAATAGACATTTATTTATTTACATACAAAACCTATCAGGGGATTAAAAAGGGGGTCATAGGTGTTCTAGTATTTAGACACAAGAATTGAAGTTGGAATGCAAAGTCTTCCTTATACACAGAGAAAACCCTATGGCCTAATGACAATCTTAATCTTGGCAGCTGTGGCAGGGAGTACAGTGACTCCCAGAGATATCCACACACTGATCCCTACAGCCTGCAATTGCATCCCTTTAAATGGAGAAAGGAAGGTGGGTGGTGTGGTTAGGTGAAATTTGCTGAGATTATTAGCTTGATAATAGTCTGAGTGGTTTAGGTGGGACATTTCCCCAGTACAGTTCTTCAGCAACTGATCTGTAAAAGGGGAGGTGACACGAATGAGCTAAGGTATCTGTTACTCGCTGCTCCTTGATGTGGTTGCCATGTGAACACCTGCTGCACCTGACACTCTGATCCTTGATGTGGGTGCTGTGTGAACACCTGCTGCACCTGACACTCTCTGCTCCTTGATGTGGTTGCCGTGTGAACACCTGCTGCACCTGACACTCTCTGCTCCTTGATGTGGGTGCCCTGCGAACACCTGCTGCACCTGACACTCTGGTCCTTGATGTGGGTGCTGTGTGAACACCTGCTGCAAATTCTTGCCACCTTGAACCCCCCACCATGATAGCCAGTAATCAGGAACTCTGAGCCAAAGTAGAGACTGTCACATTTGTTGCATTTGTCAGGGCACTGCAATGAGAAAAGTAACTAAGACACTTCTCTGTTGGTTGGTGGGAAAGGTAACGATGGAAGGAGGGTCATGATGGTGGAATGCAGTTGGTTGGTTTTACTCATTGGGGGCTCTGCCACCCAGCTCCCCCCCAAAATAGATGGAGACTTATTCTTAGTTATGAATGCCTGGCATCATCTTGGCTTGTTTCTATCCATCTTTTCTAACTTACTTTAGTCCATTTCTCTTTAACTATTTTTTTTGCCTTTTTTTGGTCTTTTTACATTTCTTTGTTCTATATATCCCTTTTTACTTCTTATTCTTTGGCTGGTTGTGTGGATGACCCCTGATGTCCTCCTCTCCTTCTTTTCTTGATCTTCCCTCTCCTCTCAAACCATCCCCTTCTATTTATTGTCTCTGCCAGGAAACCCCACCTGTTTCTCTCTCCTGCCTAGCTATTGGCCATTTGGCTCTTTATTAGATCCTTAGGTATTTTAGACCTGCAAAGTATCACAGTCTTAGAGAGTTAAACAAGTATAACATTGATGAGGGATTCCCCTCTGTATGCTGTGAATATATTTTATTTTCATTGGTTAATAGAGAAGCTGCTTTCAGCCAATGGCTTAACAGAGCAAAGCCAGGTGGAAAATCCAAACAGAGATGTAGAGAGAGAATAGGCAGAGTTGAGGAGACACCATGTAGCTGTCAAAGGAGAAAGACGCCCCCCCCCNCCCCCCCCCAGAACCTTGCCAGTAAACCACAAGCCTCATGGTAAAATACAAAATGATAGGAATGGACTAATTTAAGATGTAAGAGTTAGTTAATAAGAAGCCTGAGTTAATAAGCTGAGCAGTGCTTTAATTAATACAGTTTCTGTGTGATTATTTCAGGTCTGTGTGGCCAGAAACAAACAAGTGGTCTCTGCCAATACAACATAAAAGAATGCAACACATCTTTGCATCATTAGACAAATACTCCACGGCATAAATGAATGTAAGATGTTTTAAACTAATATTCTACAACAGGGGACATCACTGGTCTTGAAGATGGAATGGAGGTCCAGGGCTCAAGAATTCAGGAAGACTTTAGAACTGGAGAACACTAGGGAAGGCACAGCTATGCCAGTCCCTGACCTTAGTCCTGCAGGACACTTGTAGAACTTCTCTCTCTCTCTCTCTCTCTCTCTCTCTCTCTCTTATTATTCTGAACCCAAGACCTCTAGAAGAGCAGTCAATGGCTCTTGCCATCTCTTTAGCTCCGTCTCCCATACAGAACTTATAACAAATCTGTTAGATAATACATCTGTGCGGCTAGAAGCCAAACAAACAAACAAACCACACTAGCAATATGAGACAACGTGAAAATTGAACTCCCGGCAGGATCGATGCTAATGTCTAAAGCAGGCAGTTAGGAAAAGGAAAATGATCAGCTGAGTGGGAGCTACCCAGCCATGTGCTCTGACGTCTAATGTTGGACTGAGGAAGGGGTTCTTTAAGTGCCAAGATGGATGCTAAAGAAGTTGTACCACTTTTCCTTCAGTTCCTGAGGCTCTGGGAGGCCCACTGACACAGACAGCAACCTGCTCAGTGATGCCTCAGGGCTGAATTTCTGAGGCTCACTCCCCGGGTTGCACACACCTCCGTCAGTAGGGTTGAACACCCTTGGCACCCAGGTAGTTCTCCACTGGCATGGCTCAGATAACTTGTTTCATTGATGCACTGGAGTGCTGAATTCAAAGGTAAGAAGTAGAAAGGGGGCTACCTGAGAGATTTAAGAGCAAAGATCATGGCAGGGGCTGGGCTTCCATCCTTTGAAAGGCATAGATAAAGATAACTGGCCCTGTGGACATGAAAGTGTGCTGGAACTCACGCTAAAGATTTAGCATATCGTCCTTCAATTAGGGTAGCCTATGTAAATGAACCATATAACGTATTTGCCAGTTCTTGGGATGTTCATTTCAAGGTGTGGTTAGATGCACTATGGGTCCAAGGGTACACCCTTCACCATGCCATTGGGATCAGCCAAACCAGCAGAGTGCACAGAAACCCTCCTCCATCCCCACATAGCTCTGCAGGTCCCAGCCTGTCACCAACTGTGGAAGTGCCCTCACTAGCACTCAGCCAGGCCTCCCAGAATTTCCAGGCATTTCCACAGGAGAATGTTCCCACATGGCAAATGTTGCGGGCATGTGGAATGCTACAGTAAACAACTCATGAACCTGTCCTCAGAGAGCCTCACATTCCTGCATGCAAGAGAGACGTTGATCAATGAAGGCGGTGACAACTAAATTCTGTGGTGGTGTTAACATCTGGTAAGAAACAGGAACAAAATGGAACAGGAGAGGAGGCAGGGGACTGCAGGGTTGAGAGGCTAAATTGAGACTGGGAACAGAGCCGTCACAGTGGGCAGGCCGGGTGGGAAAGGAAAAAATGAAGACACCAGTTATAACATCCAGGCGAAGAGCATTCTGGGCAATGGGCGTGGCCAGTGCAAAGGGTACAGGAGCGTGCATGTCTGCTGTGTTGGAGGAAGAATAGAGAGATCCAGGGAACTGGAGAGAAAGGAGGGGAAGGGAAAGTAGGGAGAAGAGGCGAGGGAGATTGTGTTGGTGTTAATGTTGGTGGGATAGGGATCTAGGAGAGTTCCAAGCGGACGCGGTGGAGACTCACTCACCCTACCATGGTGTGCTGTGGCAAAGCTCTGCCTGCAGTGAAGCTCTGCCTGCAGCTTTGAGGATGCAATGAAGGCGGTTCAGGCCAGCCATGGAGGAGAGTGGCCAGTTTCTTCTTCTCTTCTGAAGGAGGAATTCAAAGGACGCCCCAAGACCATCTCATTACCTAGGAGATGTAGAGAAATCACGAGTCATGTTTCTTCCTCCCGGTACCATAAACAAACATTTTAAACACTTCTCAAAAGTAAGGACTTACTTCTCACAAGATCACCCCCAAAATCCAGGGCTCTTGGTCTCATTCACTCACGAGCTAAGCCTTTCAGAACAGGAAACTTTACTTGTACCCGCGTGGTCAGTGAACACCTGCACCCCCACCCGGTTCTTGTGTTACTGTGTGCCAGGTGCTCAGGAGAGAACAGCGTTTAAGGGTGGAACTCAAAAACCCAATTGCCTGGGTTCAAATCCTAACACAGACATTTATTGCTTGTGTGACCTTGGATAAGGGACAGAAAACCTCAGTTTATAGAGAAACCCTGTTTGGAAACCACCTCCCCCCCACAAAAAAAAAAAAACTCAGTTTAAACTATGGTAATAATCTAGACAACACTGAGTTGTACGATATAAGCATGTTCCTGGTGCCATGTTTGCCACCTATGAACATTCTCAGAGGCAGCCAAAGCCTGTCAGAAAGGTCATCAGGTCCCAAGACTCTGAGACGCCTGCTCAAACACCAAGCAAACGCTCAGCAGCGCCACCTAGGGCCGTGCCCGCTCCTGCACCACAGCACAGTAGCAGGTGTTCTCAGGGAACGCCAAGGTGATGGTAAAACACTCTGCTGGATGAGAGAATGTTCAGAAGAGTAAAACCACCCTTGCAGTCAGGAACCTCCGGGTCTATGAGGTATGTAATCCTCCAACACGCTCGCAGGAGTGACTGCGCCGCTCTACCCCCATTAAAGGGCAGCTGTCGACCTGGACCTGTTCGGACATAAGGAGAATAAACAGGCAAGGAATGACTGGTGACACGGGAGAGCTGGAAAATACTTTCCACACCAGTGCTTGAGGGTAGCTAAAATGTCAGCGTTGTGTGTCGCTGGCATCTGTTCTCCTTCAACTGGCCCTCCTTTCCTTTTTGTTATTTTAAGAATGCCTTATGTTTCAGGATAATTGCTCCCTTTTAAGTATAAGCAAATGCCTGGGGAAAAATTAACTTGAAATAGTGACTTGTCATTTGGAGTAGAAAAGACAACTGCACTAGATGAATCAAAGCCAATCTAAAATTAAATTGTGATACCTACAATTTAGATAACCAAACATTGCATAAATACTGCATTCTTACCAATGAACAGAGATGGTGGTGTCGGGGGTGGGATTCTCTATTATGTCTCATTCTTGTATGGTTTCTAAGCCAAATGTAACTTTCTTTAGCACTCTATGCCACAAGGTATTTCCTCTGCCGATGCCATGTGACACATTCCTGCACATATGCAAGCACACACTCACAACAAGGACACTGCAAACTCATGCCTACATTATTTGCATGCACACATATAAATGACACTACGCAGAATAGTGTGTAATACACATAGGGTGTGCACACACCCCTATGGAGCACACAGGGTCAGCAAACACATGGCTAGTAAACACACAACACCCTAGACATTGGGACACCGCATAGCACACGGCCATCACATGCCCACACAAGTCAACACAACACAAAGCTGCACAATACAAAATAAACACTCATGCATGCAATGTGCACAAACACATGCATGCACACACACACACACATGCATACTTCCTTCTTGGTCTTCACACACCCTAGTCATAACACAGTGATAGAAGTTGCTTACTTCAGCAGGGGAAAAGACTGCCTAGCCCACTTCAAGTTGTGTCTTGTCTCCACTAAAAGAGTCCCTAGTAATCTAGAAATCCACCACAATATCACAAAACAATCACAATGGAACTAAATCAATATCTTATTCCCAGAATAGTTGTGAAGCCTTTTGAATTAAAATTGAGACGGTCCCTGAACTAAGGATGGGATGTTGTGTCCTTTCTATTAAAAACTCAAACTTGGTGTTAAGTACAGATTTGATACAATTTGTTTGAAGCAGTAGAAAAGGGATGAGTTAATGGGAGAAAAGTGGCTTCAGTGAAAGCTTTTGCACCTAGAAAAACCATCCCATGTCTAAGATTTAGTCTTAAATTCTCAATATATCCCTGTGTGCTTTGTGGCTTTATAAAATATATAAATGGACTTGAAGAGATGGCTCAGACATTAAGAGATCTTCCTGCTGTTCCAGAAGACCTGAGTTCAGTTCCCAACACCCACGCCGAGTCACTCACAGGTGCCTGTGACTCCAGCTTTAGGAAATTCAACACCCTCTTCTGGCTTTTACAGGAACCTGCACTCATGTACACACACATACACACGCACACGCACACAAACACACACACACACACACACACACACACGCACACACTGTTGTGCCTCCTCCAAAACTTAAACATTCCCAGAATGTAAAAACCTCAAAATAGCTTCAGGAAGTCCCTGAAATTGAGCAGATTTACTAGGCTCCTCCCTCCCAAGAGTAAACAATAAAGACTACTAAGCATTACTCTCAGCCAAGCCAACCTACAAAGTCTCTGAGACAAGACTAGCTGCCTGGAAGAAGCAGAGACAGCCTACCTGCCTAGAAGAGATTTAGAGAACCTGAGTCACTTGGAAAGGTCGTTCTTCAAGCTACCTGTTCAGCGGCCTGCAGGCTGAGTAGTGTGCTCCAGGTTTCCAGCTTTTCTGAGCTGTCACCTATGCTAGATTAGGCTTTGGTGATGAACTGTCTTTCAGTCATTTGTGTTCCTGTAAGTTACCCTTAACCCATATTCCTCTAAGTAACCCAAATAAAACTCATTGGTTCACCAAGTTGGACTTTGGTGATATCTGTACTTTGGTCTGTCAGGGGATCCTTATGTGGGGTGAATAGACATGTATGTTGCATCTACACACACACACACACACACACAGATAGATAAGATATTAAAATAATAAATTAACAAACTATATGCATAAGCTAGGGTGTAGCCTAGTTGTCAAATGACAGTAACTTAGAACACTGACAACTAAAACAAGACAGAAGAGGAAAACAGCTCTGTGTCATACATAAATAGGTAGTCCAGGACAAGAATGGGGGCTCCACAATCATTACAAACACAAATTTTCTCCTGTTTCTTCAACACCTTCACAATATGGCTTCTGTGTCAGAATCTACATGACTGCTTCCATTTTGGATGTCATGCTGACAGCCAGCAAAAGAGAAAGAGGAAACAGGAGCATTCTCCTCCTTTTCAAAGACTTTCTGGAATGTATGATGCCCCTTGTGCTTACACCTCCCTAGCTAGAATTCCCTGACCACACCTAGCTGCAAGGGAGGCCTAGAAGAGAGGCCAGGGTGTTCAAGAGCCCCATCAAACAGTAAAGATCTACTACTATAGGGGATAAGTAAAGGATGGGTAGTGGATGACAACTATTAATTATTTCTGCATGACTTTAAAAAAAAGAAAAACAACCATCAACCACAGGCAACTGCTGTGTTCCATTTATAGTATATGCGAGTATGTGTATAATTTCTTTTATAGGACTGAGTCTTTCTGATATGCTGTTTTGTTCTCATTCCATGTGTGTCTTTTCATGACTACATGCAAATAACTTTCTTAAAATTGCAACGGGAAATACTTAACAGAACAGACATTTCACACAAGTCCCTTGAATCAAAAATGGGAAACACTTAACAGAACAGACATTTCACACAAGACCCTTGTATCAAAAAGTCTTATTTGATGTGTCACTCGGTGTGGGGAAACCAGTCACACCAAATGAAAAGCTTGGAGTTGAGGATTTGCGAGAGGAGAGGACCCCTGGCCATGTGCTAGCTGAGGATGTGTGACACCCCTGGGCTTGCAGGGATGAGGAATTGCCCCACTTTATCTTTGTACACAGAGGAAGAAAGTGTGCAGGGAAGGGTAGGGGAGCACAAATCTATGTTAGTTTGTTCTTTACCTCAAGCGCTGCTTGCTAGGGGCTGGAGTTCATGATATTTTGGGAAAATGATTTTATGGATTCTGTTGTTATGATATTTAGGGCTTTATTGCCCTGACAACTTCAGTGGGGATTTAGACTCCTTCCCAGACAATCAGGGCATTGCATACAGATCAGTATCCGAGCGATGGCTTCTCTTAGTCATTCAGAATATCAGCTCCCTTTGCTCTTTGATAGACTCACATCATCAGCACAGAGCCTACAAACATGTCACAGAAAAACAACTTGCTTTCTCCTTGATGCTCCTTTAATGTCTCCTAAAGGGCTGATTCAGATTAACTCTCTGTTCAGAATCAGCCAGCGGATCCCTGCTTTCTCGTGCACCAAACCCCAAACCCCAAACATTCTGCTTCGCTCGGCTTGTCCTCCTCAACTTCTCCGTGCTTCTCCTGGTTTCCCCTCCCTAGATTACACATTGCACTGCAGCCACTGGCCCCTCAATTCCTGTTTCATAATCAAGATTTTTTTTTACGGAAGTGAGGCTGCACCCAGCGAGGTGGCATTTGCCCAGCATTCAAGGAAGATACAGAGTCAGAAGAATTCCTCAATGGCAGAGCACTTGCCTGAGAGGTGACAACTGCTTTGATTCATCTTCAGAGCTCCAGAGTGGGAAGGGGGGTCAGGCTTTGAGAACCAAATTAATTTTATTTTGTAGTACTATTTAACCCCTATGTGCCTTGGTTTCCTTATACATTAAGTGGAAATGATAAAAATGCCCCCACATGTAAACACAATGAGGCATGCATGTACAGTATCCTACATTGTCTGGCTTATGGCAAACAAGTCAGAAAAATTATTTTCCCCTTCCCCACCCCTTCTTCAGTAATTGTTTTTCTCAGTGTAGGCTCTGAATTTACAGAGTTGTGTTCCACCTCAATGACACCCAGTTGGTGCTGGCCTGAACCTCACTCCTGCTCAACTGGGTTGCCCAGCTGTCAGAGCGTATTGGATTCCCTTGCTATTGAGGTCTTGGGAAGCTTGGTGCCAGCACTTGAGGCTGTAGCTTCCTAGTTATGCCCAACATCTGTGCCTCCTTTGCACCAGCCTTAGCCATAACATCTGCCAGGCTAGTGATGACTACATTTTCCCACCCCTTCAGATACCAGTACTTTTTTTCCTTTAGGAAATGACCGTGCATGCCTTCCTGAAGCTAGAATAGCCAATTTACATTGTCTTCAAAATTTACATACGCACATATGAGCATATATATACATACATATAAAAGTATCAAGGGAGGTGGCTGTGTGGGCAGAGCAAAAGTTCTAAAGTGAATGGAGAAGACCAAGAGAAAGTAACAGGGGAAAAGATAAGTATTGCTGGCTTTTCTCGCATATGTAAAACCTAGATTTAAACACACACACACACACACACACACACACACACACATGATACTATTTTAGAGGAAAAGTGACCACTGAGAAAGGGAAGAGGGGGAAGGGAGAGTAATGGGAGCATGAATTATACACGATGATACAATGAAACTGTCATCCTGAAATCCATTGCTTTGTGTGCTAATCATCACCACAACCACAGAACCCACCAATGTAACAAAAATGCAATTTGGACTGGGAGATGGCTCAGTGGTAAAGTGCCTGCATGTGCACATGAAGACCTTAACCCACATAAAGCCAGATGTTGAAGCACATCTGTAATCCTGGTGCTGCAAAGGTGAGATTGGAGATGAAGACAGGACAATCTCTGGAAACTTGCAAGCCAGCTAGCCAGCCTAGAGTACACAGTGGTAGACAGCAAGAGACCGCAGCTCAAACAGGTAAGAGGTGAGACTCAACACCCATGATTGTCCTCTGAACTCCACACGTGTGCCATGGTACATGCAAGTCTATACTCAAACACATGTACACATATACACCACACACACATACACACACAAATGCACACATACGATAATTTTTGAAATAAAATTCATGTGGATAATCAAACATGAAGTGAAAAAAGCAAACAGGAAAAATGCACTTAATTTTCACATACAAAGGATTTATACCTACAGCAGGTTTCTTTAGAGCTATAAAAACATCAAAGCCTATGAAAAGAACAGATCATTTAAGCAAAAGGAAGTACAGATTGTCTCGCAAATAAAGCCCAATGTCACTGGTAATCAAATAAATATAATTTTAATCTTTAAGAAGGTACCACTTAAGCCCACTGGATTAAAATAGTATTTTAATATAACAAAGCCCAGAGCTATAGCAGCAGAAAAACTGCCACAGTCGCCGTCTTGTTGACACTATAAATTATTACCAGCACTTTGAAAAGCAATTTAGCAGCTCATCTTAAGAACCAGAGAAACAATTCTGCCCTTTGGCTATGATGTTCACAGTAAGATAATCATACAAAATAAAAAATAATTATGTGACGAAAGTAATCTTTGCAGGGTTATTCATGATAACAATGTATTAATAGTCTAAATGTCTTAGCGTTAGAGGAATGGTTAATTAAGTGTTGGTTCCTGTAATATTGTTGTTGAGACCAGGCTGTGCCCTGCTCGAAGTTGCTCTGCATTGTATAAAACAGTGGCTTTCAAGCTGTGTCTTGCACTGGGTGACCCCATTTGTAGTGCAAATGCAGAGGCAGGGTGTCTGCCTTTCACTTTTCACACAGACACTACAAGCTGCACAGCACTTCAAAGCACAGACTGATACCACCCCTAAAACAAAACAAAGCAAATGCTCCTTATATAAACTAGCAAGTGAAGAAGGACCATGTGAGTATGTGGGTGCATTAAAACCATGCCAGGAGAACCAGCAGACCAAGGAACGACATAACATCATCACACGTACCCTATAAAGTTGAGGACACATAATACTGTGAAGGCAGTGGCCTCGCTGATCTTTCATCTGACTACGTGGTGTGGCCATCAAGGGACTAACAAGCAGAAGAATCTTGACTGTCGGTGGGGCTTTAGCTTAGGCCAGTGCTCATTGCTAATGCAGGCTACTAAAATTTCTATCTGTCTCTTCTGTCCACCTGATCTGAACCTGGTCCTGTACCTCACCTCTACAGCCTTCACAGTCCCACACTACACCTCTATGGCCTCCAGAGTCGTGCACCCCAACTCTTCAGCCTCCGTGATCCTAAACCTCATCTCTGCAGCCTCCAAAGTCCTGCAACCTACCTCTGCAACCTCCATGGTCTAGAACCTTACTACTACAGCTTCCAGGGTCCTGCAACCTACCCCTGCAGCCTGCAGGACCCTGCACCTCACCTCTGCAGCCTCCAGGGTCCTGCACCTTGCCTCTGCAACCTCCATGGTCCTATACCTCCAGAGTCCTACACCCCACCTCTATAGCCCCCATGGTCCTGCATCACCTCTATAGCCCCCATGGTCCTGCATCACCTCTACAGCCTCCATGGTCCTGCATCACCCCTTCAGCCTCCAGGTCCTGCACCTTGACTCTGAAGCTTGATTCAACTTCGACACCTTACTCAGTCTGAGAACCTGTAGTTTGGGTCTGCCTCTGTGAGCCCCCAGTGGCTCTCCAACCTGGTTCTTTGACCACTCCTCCACCCATATGATGATTCTCTCTGCATCTGTATCAGCTCGCGCTCTCTCCCTCTACTAAGGTTTCTTTGAATGCCTTGAACTCTGTATCTCCCTAACCCTTTCATGGACATCTGTAACCTACACATAGACATAGATGTAATACCTGTGTCATGTGTGATCTGTGGGTTAATATTAGGAATTCAGATTGGAATAAAAGATCCTGTGTTTGACAATGGTCCACTGTCGAGGAAATTCAAGACTGCTTGACAGTTTCAGACAGTGATGTGTAAATTGATTGTTATTCAATAAATCAGGACGCTGTAGAAAGATACAAATGTGTCTGGCCGTGCTTCTGGCCATGTTCGTAGCACTTAGATAGCCACGATGGCTAAATCTACTTGCCGCTTCACTGTCACCTGGCGTTCTTATCCCCAACTACACAAACAAGAGAGGACAATCTTCGGCTTCTGGGCTCTCCACTTGAACTTCACACCGTGCGGTCCCTCTTGTGGTTCTTCCTCATCCGGGTGCACTCGCCAGTTGCCTCCCACCCAGACCCTCTCTCTGCCTTCTGCCGTCTTCCCCCGATGCCACACTCTCTGAAATCAACCACATCCTCTTTGCTTTGCCGTAGTTATTCTTGTCTCTTGCTTTTAAGGAAAATCTCACCCTTAAAGTTTATATCTCTAGAAAGCAGCTAGCTACCCCGTTGATCTTTTCCCTTCTAGCAATCTTTCCTTACACATGCGCACACTGTGCCTCATTTCATGCACTACCCGCTTCAGTGTGGCTGCCAATCGTTCCTACTCTCTCAGTGACATCACCAGTCGCCACCTTTTCTTCCATGATTTCTACCTCATCATATGAATGGGTACTTCTCCCTCTCGGTGCCCCTCCCTTCCCCTTCCTTCCCCTTCCATTTCTACACTGGCTAAGGCTAAGTTCCCATGACAACTCTGTCTTACCGGTTGCTTTAAAAAAAAAATGTCCTCTATGGCTCCCTCTTCCTCCCCCGATCCTGTGGTGACTTTGCTCCACAGCGGACTCTCATGAGTTCTCTTTTTAACTGGAGTCAGGCAAATGGAGTCCACGCTCTGACTTTGTTTCTCCACCGTGTGGTAAAGCTATCGGACCTCTTAAGCCTCTGTTTTCTAGAAAGCAGAGCTTACAGTAGAACCTACCTCATGCGGTACACAGTCAAGAGATGGTAGTGATGATGTCCTAACTTGCTTTCCTAGTCTAGACTCTGCTGGGCTTTGAGAAACCCCTGTGTTCCACCTCAAATCAGCATGCTATGACTGTGTTAACTCTGCCAGCCCCTAACCCTTCCTGCGTCATAGCATTGGTGACATCCTCAATTCTTCGCCTTTAGCTTTGTCTTCCCAGGCCCAGAAATGCTTCACAAAACCCTCCTGGGAAGCTCCTAAGCTTACTTCTGCACTGCCAGAGTGTGAAGTGCAGAGAAACCCGGGCATCCCAGAGGAGAAAGGACAGACTGCAGGACGGAAGAGGCTAGGTTCCAAGGCTGGCTGTGTGAAGGGCTGCCTGCCACGCTGAAGGGCCTGCCCTGAATTTCATGTGAGCAAGAACTAATCCCCTGATAAATTATGTCACCAATAGCTTAACAACCATCTTTCACAGCAACTAGAGGTGTTCTCACTAAAACCATCCAAACTGTCTAAAGGATCCATCAACTACCCCGTCCCCACTGACACTTCTCTCCATTAAGGCTTATATCCCTTTTAAAAGAATAGATCATGTGACACCTTCCTAACTGGCCAACCTGACTGCCATTCTTTCCTTTCTTTAATCCATTCTCTATATAGTTGTGGGCAGAGCCTTTGTGAATTGTTTGAGGAATCTGTCTCAGGGCTCTATTCCTGTGAAGAGACACCATGATCCCCAAAACTCTTAGAAAGTAAAACATTTAATTGAGGGGTCTCACTTACAGTTTCAGGGGTTTGGTCCATTATCATCATAGCGGGGACCATGGTGTCATGCAGGCAGACATGGTGCTGAGCTGAGAGTCCTACACCTTGACTCAGAGGCAACAGGAAGTCATCTGTCATTCTGCTGAAAACTTGAGCAAAAGAGACTTCACAGCCCGCCCCCACAGTGACAAACTTCCTCCAACAAGGCCACACCTCTGAATGGCACCACTCCCTTTGGGGACCATTTTCTTTCAGAACCCAAGTCTGATTTTGTTGTTTTTTGTTTGTTTGGGTTTTTTTAGATTTATATATTTATTATGTATACATCATTCCTTCCTTGTATGCCTGAGTTCCAGAAGAGGACACCAGATCTCATTATAGATGGCTGTGAGCCACCATGTGGTTG
>LOEQ01003722.1:17299-43152 GCA_001685075.1 Bramus lutescens | reverse complement strand
CTCTAGTGCTCAGTCCTTTTCTTTGAAATGATCACTGGCTAGCTTCGCTGTGAGGGGGTTCACCAGGACCAAGACGTTCAACATTCAGGCCCATCTGAATGTTTTCTAAGAAGATTTTACAGCCAAGCCCTTGTAGATAAGGAAGATGTGATTTCTGTTAGCAGGTGACTGGGACGCTGGGAGTCACACTTGACACACACCCCCAAATGCTGTGTGACTTCAGGTGAGGCTTGCAGGCAGGCCCTCCCATCAGCTCAAACATCAGCAAAATGAGAAGTGTGAACTGAGATGGGCTGGGAGTTTTCTTTTCACTCCACCCCTAGGCAGGCGATTGGCCACCAGCCTCTTCATGATGGGGCACAAGAGATGCTGTTATCCAGTACTGGCTTCCTCCTGAGGATCTCAGGTGTCCTTTGCTTCAGCATCTCAGGAGGAGATTCACGGTACCCAGAGTCTGGCTTTGATGGAGGCGGAGATGTTCTGAGATGTGGTGAATTCCACACTCTTGATAGTTTTCTTCTTCTAGGCCTCCTACCACACGGAAGCAAGGTAAAAGGGGAGCAATCGGCTCTTGCCAGTAACTCTGTCTACATAAGCAGCAACTCCTTGGGGTCCCTAAAATAAGCCAAATACCTTAGCACGGCCAGACGTTGATAACCTGATCCCTGCCAGCCTCTTCCGATCAGCCTCCCCTGTCTCACCATGCTAGACGACCGATGTATTTTGGATGGACTAGCTTTGATCTACCTGTATGGCTTTGTGTGCCCCATTGTTATCCACTATCTCATCATTTGTTTTTTTCCGTTCCGCTGCTCTTTCCCAATAGGTGCCTCATCAAGGTCTCAGCTCCCACATTCCTCCTTCATATTTGGGTTCAACCCCACACCCCTCTACCCTAGATCAGGTTAGGTCTCCACGAGGTGTTCCTCTGAGTGCCCTGAGCATCTTCAAGCTTGCTACTCTTCATTGTTTATGATACTTGTTTCTCTAATTCATTTTTCTCCTTGACAGACTGATCATCTTAAGGGACCCCGTCTGCTTGTTACCACTACATCCAAAAGGTTTTAATAAGCCTTGGGTATAAAAAGTACCCAAGACATACGTGTCGAATGAGAACTAAAGACACCACACTCAGCCAAGTCCCACCATGCTCGTATGCAGCTCTCTCCACCACCCAACATGACAGATTACATCTCTGTCATGAGCGGTCTGGGTTGCAGAGGCAGGGAGGGTAAGGAAGCCCATTGGAAAGCCTGAGAAACAAGGGCTACTACTGGAACAACCGCATACCAGACACTTAGCAACATGCCCAGGAAACTGTTTACATGAAGGACCCACCACAACCATTCTCTTTATATCTTCAAAACAGCCATGTGGCTGCAGAAAAACTGTTTTTCCTACTAGAATGGTCTAAAAGACAGCACATTGATTTTTAAAATGGTCATGTAATTTGGAATCCAGTCAGCTTTGTCTAAAATAAAGCAAAGGAATATGCGTCTATCCAAATAGTAGTGATTTAAAATGTTATTTGGAAGCCAGGCAATGGTGGTGCGTGCCTTGGTGCATGCCTTTAATCCCAGCACTCAGGAGGCAGAGAGAGGCAGGTGGACCTCTGTGAGTTCGAGGCCAACCTGGTGTAGAAGAGCTAGTTCCAGGACAGGTTCCAAAGCTACAGAGAAACCCTGTCTCGAAAAACCAATATAAATAATTTTGACCATAAGTGTGCCCATGACAATGGAAGTCGTCTTATCTCATTCTGCTCTTATGTCAACTGAGCCAACGGCAGTGAGCGATTGATTGGGTACTAATGGTTACCCCGTTTTTTGTGCAGCATTAATTAGTATCCTCTCTGTCTTTTCACGGATGTTTGCTTTATAGTATCCTGTCCTCCTTTCCCAGAAATTGGTCACAAACCCAGGCTGGTCCAACTACGCATTTTCCCTCAAGACTCCAATCTTGGGTACAATGATTACCTTGTGGAAACTGCACACATCCACTCCAGCGAATAGGGTCAAGAGAAAGGGGCTGGGCCCACGCTGCTTTCATACCTAGAGCCATCATGGTTTTTGCCTGTGACCCTCCAAACTGCCCTCATCTTCCTATTCATGATCCAGATTTTTTGTCTTTCCTCCAGTGTAGAAACTTCATGTGTAAGGTAGATAAATGGCTTCCATGGGTTACAAAGAATCCTGGCACAAACTCAGATCTGTATGTGCAGATGTTTTGAAATCTCACATTGTCTCTGTTTCAGGGTCACTGCACATTTGTGAAGTTTAAAATGAAAGCCACAAACCCAGGCTTGGAATGGAGTTGAAGGGTAGAGTGTCTGCCAATGTGCACAGAGCCTCATGTTCCATCCTGACATCCAGAGAGAGACAGACAGACAGACACAGACACAGAGCAAGAAAAGACAGATGCGGATCTATCTAAACATGAATGGTAAGTGCATTTAAAACCGAACAACTACTTGTAAAAAGAAGAAAAAACTGCAAGAAAAGACAGCAAACTCTGACCCTTAAAGACAGATCTATGCTTTGTTTTTCCTAATTTTCTCTATATTCAAAATCACTTGTGACACAGCACATTGATAACAGAGACATAAACGTGTAGAGAGGAAAGTACAAATAGAGGGAGGGAAATCTTGCCTCAGTACTAAGACAATACAGAACCGTGACCTACTTCCAGTAGTTACAAATGCAGTCCTGGCCTTTTTGTTCCAAATTTCTAGTTCAATTTCCTGCCATGGTTCTTACTGCACAGTAGCAAGGCCAGCTCTTAATCAGCCCTTAATCACCATGCTGCAGAGCAGCAATGGCGTGGGACCTGGCAATCATCTCTCCATGAGGCGACCACTCTGCTACATATTTCAGGACAAGGATGACTCACGCCAATACAGGCTGGCTGATGGGGAGGGACAGAGTCCAGCAGTAAACAGTGGAAGCCCTGTCTCTGGGAGCTCACTGGGGTGAGAGGCCAGCTTTTATCCACAGAGGGTTTTTAAAGCTTAAGAAGAACTATTTTTTCCTTTAGGTTGATTCATTCTAAACTAAGAATTCATTTGGAAATTGAAAAAGACAAAGAAAGTTTGTATCTGCTGTTGTGCTTAAGAACAAACCAGATAACGGTAGGAAAGAACTGCACTGACTATCTTACTTTTGTGTTTAATTCATTCTAAGGTACATCAAGGAGGAGGTCGCAAGTACCTTCCTTGCCACTTTAATAAATTACCCTGTTTTCAATGACATTAAAAACAATACGAAATTCAGGCTGGGGAGATGGCTCCACAGATAAAAGCAACTATCACCAACCAGTGTTGGAATATTAGCCAATGATGTGTTACATTCTCTTAATCTATAAAATATTTGTTTAATGATGCAAAGATGTGTTGCATTCTTTTATGTTGCAATTGTTTAGCTCTGTAAAACTGTATTACTTTCCCTGCCTAAAACACCTGATTGGTCTAATAAAGAGCTGAATGGCCAATAGCTAGGCAGAAGAGGGATAGGTGGGGCTGCCAGGCAGAGAGAATAAATAGAAGAAAAAGAAAAGAAAAGAGGGGAGAAGAGAGATGGAGGAGAGGAGGACTTCAGGGACCAGCCATACAGCCACACAGTCAGACACGGAATAAGAAGGAAAGAAAAGATATACAGAAATAGAGAAAGGAAAAAGCCCAGAGACAAAAGATAGACGGTCTAACTTAAGAAAAGCTGGCTAGAAAGAAGACAAACTAAGGCCAGGGGTTCGTAAGTAAGAATAAGTCTCTGTGTATTTTTGGGGAGGTGGGTGGCAGACTGCCAAAGAGCAAAGAATTTAAAAAGCAGCTATAAACCAGACAAGCAGAGTTCAGCCCTTCATGTTGGGAAGAAATAACCTTCTAACACAAGTTGTCCTCTGGCTTCTGATTGGGTATAGTGGCGTGTATGCACACACATACACACAGTAAATAAAATGTGAAACACATGCACACACACAAATGTCCTATCTTACAGGTATTGAGATCCAGTCAGAGATCAGTTCCACTGAGCTAAAGTCTGTGGGCTGCTTTCCTCTGAAGGCTAAAAGGAAGAACTCACAGTAAGCTTCCCGCTGATTATGGAAGGCCCATGTCCTGTGGTCCTGGCACTCCACAGCATCTCTTTCCTCTTCCCTGCCTTCAAGCCTGATGCTCCTCCTCCTCCCTCCCACAAGGTTCCTGTGCACATCATCCGGACACCTCCCTCCTATAGGGTCCCAGCCACATCTCATCTTCACCCTCCCTCTTGTGACCTATAGTTCGTTGTCACAGGTCCCAGAGATTAGGAGGATATGAATAATTTAGAGAGATGGCAGGCGTTGTTCTACCTACATGACTATGGGGCAGGGATCTCTTTCTGGGTACACTTAAGCAATGCTATTGAAAATACAGAGATAATAAAGACATTAGATCATAGACATAATAAAGACATAAGTATACATATATGGCTCCCAAAACGGTGTTCAAATTAGAGGGGGCTCACCTTTTAATAGCTCCATTGATTTTCCTGGCAAAGATAAAAATTTAAAATAAATTCACCTTTCATTTTATAGCTATGATGCTAATAGGTTTTTCAATAATAAGATGTTTAAAATACTTGATCTGACTAGCAATGAATTAGTTTTATTATAGGGGCTCAGAATGTCTAGCCATCACTTTCACATCCTAATACAGGTCCTCTAATTTGTGTGATAAATGTAGAGTCCTAATCAGCACCCTTTCTCTTGGTCTGAAGAAGAGTAGCCAGACAGAAGACTAGAAGACCACGCCAGCTCAGAACCCTGCTGCTTTAGTGCTTACCCAGGCAGGATCCCTAGGAGTGGCAAAAGGGGCGAGCAGGGATGGCCACCCAACCCTCCAATGAGAAGTACTAAAGACCTCTGCTAGCGTCTGACCCGTTCTCAACGGAGCTCGTGGAGCCCCACCCACAGCCACAACGATTTTGTGGCAAATGTTTTTATAATAATGAGATTATCTGATTTCCCAAGAGACAGAAGTATGTAGATTTATCAGGTTAAAGTCTGGAGCCTGTGGAATGCATTGGCTAATTTCAGGTGGATGCAGGGACCACATTAACTGGGAAAGTCTGAGAACTGAGGCATGCACAGGAACACATACATAGGAACACATGGGAACACACACACACACACACACTCAGGGACTTGATTTTGAGTTGATAAAAAGTACTCCAAACTCCTTGAAAGTCCTCTGAACAAGTGAAATAACTGATACTTTTTATTCAAAAAGTTTGTTTTAAATCTCTTACTTAAAATACAATGGAGTGCCAGGTGGTGATGGCACACACCTTTAATCCCAGCATTCCATTCGGGAGGCAGAGACAGACAGATCTCTGTAAGTTCATGGCCAGCCTGGAATACAGAGCTAGTTCCAGGGCAGTCAGGAGTACACAGAAAAATCTTGTCTCAAAAAACCAAAGAGCAACAGCAACAACCACAACACACACACACACATACACAATACACACACACACACATACACACACACACAGCAGAGTATTTGGGTTATTTTGGAAAGAATTTCATAGACATTAAGGGAAATATTTCTTCTATGCTTAAAAGCACACGAGCCTCAGGCATCTAGACAATGTGCGTCCTACACCAGTTACTCTCTATTGTGGAAATAGGTATTTTTTTTAAAAAGTTAAGTTTTCACTAGTTTCCATTCTACTTACTTAGAATTTTAAATTCTGGACTATCTATAATTCTCACCTTCACATACATAGCAAGAAAAGGTCCACGACAAGTCATAGCACAAATCAGACTCAGACAAGTATTTCATCTGACTCTCAAACATGGAAATAAAGTCCCCCCAACTGCTCCGCTGCAAGCAGGAGCTACACAGAATGTGCTTCTGTTCATCCTTCTTTATGCGCAAATTCTTCAGTATTGGTTTCAGTGTATGTAGCTGAAAATGGCTTTAAAATATTTAAAGTATTTCCTCAAACATATTTAAAATTCATACCAGCTTCCCTAGTTTGCCCAAGTTAATGAGAATTAATTCTTTTTCCTATATTAATTATATCTTAATTAAATCACCAGAAATGACTAAATAGCTCTAAAATGATTGGAGCAACATGAAAAGATTTTTAAAGGCACAATCAAATCATCATTTGGAAGTGCACTTCAAGACGTGAGCCATATTTAAAAGCCTTTCTTTGTAAGATGTGAAAATCAAATGCTATTTTCCATGGAGAAATGTTACCTAAGATAGTAAATGGCCAGCATGATGTATGAAGCCTTCATTGATACTTTCCAGTTACCCTAATGGTCCTCCCACTGACTTACCCCAAAGCGTTTAGACAACAGTTTTCACATTCTGCAAACAACAACCACCACAAGCAACGGACAAACGTGCGCAGACACGACATCAATGTCTGGACACGTTTTGTGAGAAAACAGAGCCCTGGAACATTTGCAAAGCTACAGACAGAGACACAACGCTTGGAAAGGGAACTCAGGTTCGGGTTGGCATCTACCATTTTCTAATGCAAAACTGGTTCCTAGTTTTGCTACTTTATGTTCAGAAGAATTTATGAACAGCAGTTGTATGTGGTTCACACACAATTTATGCTAAAGAATTCAGTTACACCAAACAATTTATTCAGGTTCTCCTAGTTATAGAATTGGGTGGGTCCAAAAGTGTATGACTACACAGGGATTGATTAAGAATTTTGATTTATACAAGACTGGTTATTTTAGTTCTGGTTTGAAAACTATAAACTTGGGGCTGGGGATGTATGTCAGCTGGTAGAATACTTACATTCACAAAACCTTGGATCCAATCTCCATAATTAAAGACAAAACAAAACAAAACATGGTGGTACATGCTTGTAATTCCAACATTTAGGAGGTGGAAGCAGGAAAGACAGGAATTCAAGGTCATCCCTAGCTTCTTAGTGAGTTTGAAACCAGCCTGAGATACAGGAGACCCTGTGTGTCTCTCCCCGCAAAAGGAAACATTAATGCGATGATATTATATATGGGACTTACTTTTAACAAATCTGGGAATAGAGTTGGTTTATTATGGATTAACCCGACTACGCCATAAGGCGGTAGTTGCTGCAGCTAGATAATGCCACACAGGGGTCCCTTGGAGTTTTTTCCTGACTTTGACTATTTGATATTTTCATACTAAAAAGGGATAGGGAGAAAGCTATGTATGCTACTGCTAGCTGGAAGAAAATAAGACCAATTCCTAGCTTTGCTGAGTAACCTTGGCCTAACTGCCATTTAGACGTGATTGGCCCTGGGTAATCCTGGGAAAACTAGATTTCTGTGAGCGTGTCCAGCAGTCTTTCCAAGCCATCAGGCCCCTCACTCAGGGAGAGTTGATTTTGATCCTGTATCTGAGTGTCTGTGGAAATGGGTGTGTGTAGGTACGAGCGCACACACTTAAATCTGCACTTTCCAAACTGTATAATTATACCCTTTTCTTGTTCCCAAGAGGAATTAAGATATTTGTGCCCATGTGAAATCAAACTTAAATAGTTTTGCCATTTAAAATTTCTCTCCCTAAAATAAAGTTCCATGAATATTTATTTGACATTTGCATAAAAAAGGCAAACACCTTGTCATGGGGCCCTTTTGTTCAGCTGGCTCACATCGCTCAAGCTTGTGATGAGCGACACACCTATTTATACGCAGAATGTTAGATTTGCTTTGGATTAAGAACAGAAGAGTTACCTTGTTAAGAATTTCACTGTTCTCTGTAGGAGCCAGCCATGACAAGCTAAATATGAACAGATCAGGCCTGAGTCTCAGTAGTTTACCCTGAAGCAACACCTGGTTGCAGGAAGGACCATAAACTAAGATTACCTGAGCACCACCCAAAAACAGACCATCCAAAGGAAATGCCTAACATTCCAACCACTATAGATAGGACCACCTGCCAAAACACACTCACCAGGACACCCCTAGATAAATGTCAGCCAATCAGGGGTTCTGAACCTCAGAAACCCCTCACCCCCACCTTTACTACTATAAAAACCTAACTCTAACTGAGCTCAGGGTTCTCCGTTTATTCCAATACGTTGGACATGCAGAGAGACCGAGTTTGAAAACTTGCATAAAATAAAGGCTCTTTGCTTTTACATACAGGACTTGGTCTCCTTGTTGGTTTTGGGGGTACTTCTCAGATTTGGGCATAACATCTAGTTCATTTAGTTCAAATTCTTATGACATGGTTTCTCAGGGTTGGTGGTAGAAATGGGGACTTCCACTTTGCATGTTTATACATATGAACAGATGTGCTCCCATACCTCAGGGTGCAAAGGTTAATCCTGCTGGAGCCAGTTTGAATTTCCACCAGCTCCCACAAAAGCTTAAGGATCAAAATAGTAGCCACTCCCTTGCTAAACTGAAAAGGAGCCCAGTCACCAAAGACAGCTTTGACTGCTCAAGGACTGAAAAGTATGAGGGGAAAAATACATTAAATTGAAGCAGGGAATTGCTCCATTCCACCCACTTATAATCAGTCTAAGAATCAATCCCGCCTGGCTGAAATTCTCTAGTTAGTCTGTAATCGGACTGTGATTGCCTGAGTGGCCCAGAAGGACAGACACACTTCAGGCATAATTACTCCAATCTGAGGAACTCGGGGACCAGGAAAATAGAGAGAATTCATTTCGAATCAAATTAACCTGGACTAAACTTAAAACATTTTTTTGTTATTTAATAGGTCGGAATAGCTCAGTGCCAGGCAATAACTATAGGTTGAGAATTCAAAGATGGCTAAATCCTGGTCACCCACTCTGTGCCTCTAGACCTGTAATTTGTCCAATCACAGAAGTCAAATCTCATTACCGAACTTCAGGGCATTTAATAGTTCTGACAACAGGGGTGATGGTGCCCCCATAAGTCATCTGAAGCAGCCGAGAAAATGCCTTTCTAAATATACAGAGCAGAGGTAATTCTCAGAAATTATTAGTAACCTTAAATGTCCACCTCTCTGCCAAGCCCCCCGTGTGGCTTTCTGATGGTCCACACACTGGAGATGACTGGCTTTCCCTGGGGCTGCATCTTACAGGCACCTAGAGACAATTTAAACTTCCCACATACCAGCTTGAGCCCCAGACCAGCTCAATCAAATGCAGACTCCGATGCCACTTGTAACTCAGGGAATTTTAGTATGTGTCCAATTTAAAAGCTGGTATTCTAGAAACATGATCTCATTTAATTTTCAAAATAATCCTGGCAGTAGGTATGTTCCATTTCTGTTCTGTGCAGGTAGAAATAGGCCCAGCTACGCTATCTTGTTTAGTTTGAAATTTATAAGTAATTTCTGACCTACATTTGTCTACGGCTTGAAGAAAGACTTTTACTGCATTATCTAAGGAAAATAGCTATTAAGATACTTTCCTGATGTAGCGGAACTCAATAACAAATTCATTTGCCAGCCTCACAGGCAAATGCCATGGACTCTGGAGAATGGAGCCCCTGGAGGAGGTTGGGGTGTTCTGAGCTTTGGGTTACGATGACACTGGGATGGCTTAGGCTCACGCCTTGGAGTCTGGTCAGAATGCCAGGTTGATTGTGCTCTACTGAAACAAATATTTCCTGGCTGGTGATGGGTGCAATGTCCCTTGAAGGTGAAGGAGAAGACATTGTCCTCCCTCCAACAACAACAAAAAGTCTTATTTGGGAGAGGGATCGGGTTATTTTTCCTCTTACATCAGGGGATTTTAGGAATCCAACATTCTTTGAGTAAGGTTTGGATAAGAGAAGAAAAAGGACATATCCCCTAACAAGCCAAGCTAGGGGCCAAAGAGAAAGACAGTTTGGGTGTTTTGTATTGGGGGTCTTTTGCTTGTTTTTTAATGTTGCTGTGTATTGATATACTAGATGTGAGTACTATGTCACTGAAGTACACCACTGGCCCTGACATGTAGTATTTCAAAGTTCCAATGTGTATCCTTACCTTCCACACTTTTTCAATCCCCAGGCTCCACCCAGTCATGTGGGATGGAATGAGTATATGCCTCCGGATAAAGCTTGACTTAGATGCCAGGGGGCTAGAGAGTGAAAAACTGAATTTGCTCTGTTGTCGCCCCAACCCACATCACAGTAGACACTTTCGCAGGTCCTCGGACCCATGCCAGAAGAGTAAAAGTGAAGCCACACACTGCTCTCAGGTCAACATGACAATGGAAGGCTCTCTGTGAGTGAGTGAAGTCTAAGAAACGCCTCCTCCACAGTCTGCTAGTCATGGGTAGCTGTCCTCCCAGCAGAGGTATGTTCATCTCTCGGGTGCAAAACGAATAAAGAAAGCATCAATAATGCACTCACACAATGCCCATAGGTGCCAGGACAGAGTGTTTTTAAAATCCAGCTATTCTTCCTTCTAAGGGGATAAGCTTCCCTCTTTATGGTAAAATTTGTTAAACATAGTGGCTTCCTCTCACTCCTAATCTAGACGAGCCAGGCCTAAGTGAAAGATTTTTGTTTTATTTTATTTGAGACAAAAATCTCACTAGGCTATTCAGGCCGACAGGGAACATATAAGCTCAATTGATCCTCCTGCCTCAGCCTCCCAAATAACTGGGACCACAAGTGCATGGCGCTATGTCTAACCCAAGTGAAAGATGCTAATAATTATTAGGCAGGGATGGTTGCCAAGGTAACCTGGGCCCACATCAGGCAATGAACACTTACAAATATAAACTGTATTTGAATGAGATTCATCAGTCACATTTCCTGGTTGGTCGACAGTGTGGAAAATGATTTACTGTTACCCAAGGAAACCATGTCCTGCAGTAGATAGGATTCTCATCTCTACAGAAGAGAAGCTTCCAAACGTAAGGCCGAGTGCAAGGAGCACTATGAAGTGGGGCTCTACCCATTTTCGTTTTCCAGGTTTTCTTACCAACTCACCTTTCCTGTAGGCCCCCAACCCCCAGAGGATACCATCATATTCAGCAGCTCTTCGTGGTGTGTGGTGTGACCCCAAGCTGAGATAGCTGACGGAGGGACCAGGGACATCAAGATACACACAAGGACGTAGAGCCTTCTGCTTCCCAGAAAAGCCATGCAGTCTGCTTACAGTAAGTCTACCTCCTTCCATGGATACGAAACCTACACACTGGCTCTGCTAGTCCTTTGGCCTTAGCATCTGTCACTTCCTGCTGGCTCTGCTCCTGCCCAGGACACTTCCTGCTCACACAGCAGGGTTCCACATGGGTCCTTCTTGTTTGGGGGCCCTCCCACCCCCACCTAAAAATACCACGTCTCTTGATGGCAGGATCCAAGTACTAATGTCACCTCTTTTGAAAGACTCTTACAGACTGCCTGTCCCAATTAATGTCCCTTTTCTTCTCCTTTCCTCCTGCTGCTTCCTCCCTTACCCCTTGCTAGGTTCTCCATAGTTGGATCTGTCTCACTACCTGTTATTGTTGTTCTGTTTCGTCTGTCGCCTGAGGTCTTATTCATTTCCTTTTCAAGGATAAAAAGCTGCAGCACTCAGTGTTTGGATAGCATTGTTGGCATTTAATAAATATTTTCCATAAGTGAATGAGCAATATGCCACATCACACTGCAAGAGGAAATATAAAATTACAGAAATTAAATCCAGGTGGTGGTGGCACACGCCTTCAATCCCCAGCACTGGGGAGGCAGAGGCAAATAGATCTCTGTGAGTTTGAGGCCAGCCTGGCCTACTGAGTGAGTTCTAGGACAGTCAGAGCCAGCACTGCTCAGGGAAACCCTGTATTTAAAAACAAACAACAACAAAAAGAAAACGAAAAAAAAAGAAATGAAGGAGATAAAAGTTTAGAGATGGAAATGATGGTCTCTGATGTAGAAGGAAGCCCTTAGGGGTCTCTTTATAATGAGTAGTAAAAGGTTGCCAGTCTCACTGAGCTTAGGAATAATGTTGGCCTACACCTAATGGTCTCTTGTCAGAAAGCCACAAGGATAATCATCCAAGAAACCACTAGATAGTCTAGGTATCTCCACAAGAGGCCCAAGACAAAACAGTCCAATGTCTCTGGACCCTGTTTTACTAACAGGATGAAGGATCATGATAACCCATCCTTCGTGCCTACAGCATCTTTGCTCTCACACTGAACATACTAGCTCATTTAGTGAGTCTATGTTAGACCCAAGCGTTGCCATTTGGTGCCTGCAGCAATGATATTACTCTGCAGCCTGGGATAGAAGTAGCTCAGTGGCTTCTCCAGGGTCACCTGAGCTAGTAACGGAGGCAGGGGTCTGCCCCAGAGCTTGTCCTCTGACCCCAGAAGAGAGCAGCTTCCCAGAGCTTTGCACAAGCACTGGCAGCTGCTCTTGCTGTCAGCTACTCCAGCCTACATGCAGCTCTCTAAATATTTAAAGCAATTATCTCGTTTGACAACTTCTTTTGGGAAATTTTGTGAACCCTTCTGAGAATGTGGGAGCCTAATTAATTTATCAGCGGTGGTAGCATGATCTTCACACACACCAGAATAGCTTAACAACCTGATTTCAGCACTTTCCCAGGCCAGCACCAGATTTTTTCAAGGTCTCGCAGGCCTGGGGCAGGTTAAAGCGCACTGACTCAGGGACGCTGGCTATCCCCTCTCTCCACCTGATGAGCCCTCTCCCTTGGCTTCCTCCTCCTCCTTGTTCACACTTGGCATGCTGCCTGTGTGTTTCATATCCACTTTGGCCTGTGCTCCAATTTGAAGCTAAAATGCCAGCTGCAAGGCCGGCATATGCAGTCACATGCCAAAAGCTCACGTGGAAGCAAAAGCAGGGAGGGCTGCCCGCTGTGACTCAACCGTTGCTGGTGTCAGGCCGGGCATAAATTCCCAGTCTTTCTCATCCAAAATGCTTCTGTTGCAAAAATGCAAAACCTCCGTGAGAACCAGAAATGGTGCTGGTCTTTTTGTCAGATGTTAGCAGGCAGCTATGACTGCCTACCTCTGTGTGTGTGTGTGTGTGTGTGTGTGTATGCACCAATGCAGACCAGGCAATGACCTCTTTGCCTTGCCGTTTTGAAATGTACCAGGATTCCTGGATCTGCCAGGAGAGAGTTGTAAGTGGGTATGTCACTTGGGGCGCAGCTGTTACAGGATCAGTCATGCCTAGAGCTGCTTCTTATCTTCAAACCCTTGGTTCTGGCAAAATGTTTGCATGTGTTTGCAAGACCTGGAAGTTCACACATGGTTATAAAATTACACAGTGTCAGAAATCTGTGCTTTCCATGCCTTGTGTTGCTGTAACTCAAAACTGAATTGCTTTCTCATTGATCTGTGCAAAACATAAATATATTGCTAGTCAAGTTCTAGAACAAATGGTTTTAATCCACTTGTATTCCCCTACACACTCTTTTTTTTTCTGGACCACTTCTTGTGAACAAACATTCCGAATGACCATACCTCTTTGGAGACATTTCCCAAAGAATATGATCAGACCCAGGCACAGCCGTGTCATCCTACTGACAAGAATGTTCACATGTACCTTGAGACATGCCTTCGGGGGCCACCTGGAGGTGATCATCTTACAACACTAAGACTATTAGTGAAAATCATCCGGTGCCATCACCTCACCAGGAGATTACTGTTTCTTTGGAAGATGGCTTTGCATGGTCTACTGAAGTTGAGAATACCAATAACCTTATGCCTCAGCCATTTTCACATCAGTAGTGCCACAACATTTCAAGGTGAAACTTGGGCATTGTTCATCAATTAAGTGTTTCAGGAAGGGAGGCGTACAAAAATGCTCACGACAGCATCACCAGGAACAGTGAGGACTAGAAGTCGGCAGCATGCCTATCGGTAGGGAAATGGGTAAGTTGAGAGCCGTCACGCAATATAATTCTACACAGCAGTGTAAATGAGAAGCTACTGCTTCAGAGGAGTGGTGTGGATGAGTCTCCCACCCTTGGTGTTGAGTGGAAGAAGCCAGACATGATTTGAATCCGTCCTTGTAACCAGGCCAGAAAGTCTTGATTGCTGTAGATACACTTGCCCTTTAATATTTGAGCTGTAGAATTTCTACAATAATCTCTTCAGAGACAATAAATAAGGAAGTCATTGCATCTTCTCAAACAGCTTCAAGGAACTATGTGCCCCATCACTATCCTTTATTCCATTCACATCCGGAGTATAAGGCCAGAAGCCGAAGGTGAGCCTATGTCTCTGTGAGCCTCCAGGGCTGCCTTAAGTTATGAGAAGTACCTAGTCTTGAACTTTAGAGTTTCATATTCCATGTGACCTGCTTCCTAAAGGCTTTTTGACTTGATGAAAAAATTGCATGTCAAGAAAGCGTCAAAATTCTATCAAGATTAATTATGCAATTTCTGTCTATAAATGACATACCTCCTGTACCCCGTGAAACCCACCCATGCACTAATGGGAAGTGACAGCTGCATCACCAACAAAGCCTCCCCCGCCTCAGTTCCCAAAGGTGAGTACCTGCTGCTGGGGAGGTACTGGCAGCCCCTGTGGGGATGGGGATGCAATGGGTCTCAGACGAGTGGTGTGTGACCACCCAGGTTTGCCAGAGGGTGGGGTCTGTACTAGTGGGTCACCAAGAGACTGTGTGAGGGAGAGAGGAGGTAGGTGGAACCCACCAGATTTTCACCGTTTGAACTGGGATCCATTCCTGCTGAAGGCTATGCTTGCTCCCTTCCCATGGACTTGTGTCTAACCACAGCATGAAGCTCCTTATTGCTAAGGTTATACACAGTGTATATAGGAATTCAAAAGGCCTCCCATTAGCTACCTATGCTGAGGACTCTGGACACTGAAGTCCTCAAATTATTATTAACTCTGAGACAAAGGGGGAAGGCTCTCCTCTAGTGTCTGCTTGTCTCCTTACGCTCTCTGAATGAACAAATGACCAAGAAGGACAGCTGAGTTTTCATAGTTCGTCTCATTCTTTTCCAGTGTATTTGAGCTGGAGAAAGGACATAGCAAGCACACTGGAAATTTTTTAAAAGACAGTATCCTCTCCCCAACCTCCCCAAACCACACCCCTCCAGCCCGCGTTCACTTTCTACTGGCTTTGGGTACAAAGGAAAGTGACAGGAAAAAGAGAAGAGACATCCGTATGCATCCTGGGGGAGGGGCTGCGTGTTTGTTTATCGTTACAGACATCATCTGAAGAACTCGTGTTATGCGCAGAGGTAAAACCTGTAGTCAGGGCTGCACCATTATCCCACTGCTGATGATCCCACTAAAGCCTTTTGGAAACAGTTCCCTTGGAAGTGTTCTTGGGAGCAGTGGGGCCATTCCGAATGTAAGTGCTGAGGAAATGCGAATGGGTTTATACAGCTGGTTCAAACAGAGAGGAAATTTCCCCCTTGGATATATTGTTTCTTAGGAAGAAAGATGGCTAGAGTCAAGAGTAAAACTAAGACTGAAAAACTCTGCACCAGGAGAACTGAACCCTTACCCTACCGATGCCTCTTCTCACTGAGAAACCTTTACGTGAGCCCAGGTACACACATCAAGCATCTGCTGAGAGCAAGCCTTAAATAAATTATTTTAAAATAATTATTTGAGATGCGTGTAATTTTACTGCCTAGGAAAGAGGAAAGTTGAGTTGTGTATTAATGAGATAGAGGTTTGTTTAGTATTGCACTAGAATTAAATTTCAGTTCAATGTTTGATCCTGCAGGACACAGAGCATCTTAAATACTTTTCATAGTTGACATAGTTTAATCTGTATAATCTTCAGTGCTGTGAACACCACTTCATATAAATGCATAGTATAAATTGGCAGAAGTATGTCAAGAGCCATTTCAGAAATTACTGAAATTCTGTCTCAATCCCAGGCTAAAATTAATCTGTTTTTTATGCAATTCAAGTCAATAATTCAAAGACCAGTTTTTAAAACCAAGCATTCTAAAACAATACAATCCAAAGATAGGCTAATTTGACACTTCCATACTGAGGAACGATGGTAGGGGACTGTTGGCAGTGCTTGCTTTCCGCAATTAAACCATTATGTTTCCATGAGAGCGAAAGCCTTTGTATGTGCAATAAAAGCTCTGTTAGCTACATGTTTGCTGAATGGGCTCCATACCTGTATAGCACGTTTGCCTGGAAGCACACCTCTGAGGAGTAAGTTAGCCAGCTTCTGGCCACGGCTGTGAGGAACTGACTGATGAGAATAGCCATCCTAAAAGTGGGCAATACTGTTCCCTAGACCAGGTCCTGGACTGCGTAAAAAGAAGAAAGTTAGGGCAGTGAGATAGTTCAGGAGGAAAAGATACACCATGACCTGAGTTTGACCCCCAGGACCCGCATGGTAGATAGGAAGACCTCCTTCTGCAAGCTATCCTCTGACATCTACACACATACCACAGTGTGCACAAGCATGCCTGAGTACGCACCCAAAGAAAGAAAAATGGGCTGGAGGGATGGCTCAGCATACAAGGTGCTGCCTACTCTTCCAGAGGACCTGAGTTCAATCCCCAGCACCCACATGGTGGCTGACAACCATCTGTAACTCCAGTTTCAGATCCAGTGAGATCTTGAGACTGTGATGGGCACCAGGCACACACATGGTACACAGATAACATGTAGACAGATGCCTATACATATAATATAACAAAACTGATATTTTTTATGATTTATTTATCTTTATTTTATGTGCCTTGATGTGAAGGTGTCAGATCCCCTGGATCTGGATTTTCAGACAGTTGTGAGCTGCCATGTGGCTGCTGGGTATTGAACCCCAGTCTTCTGGAGGAGCAGTCATTGCTTTTAACCGCTGAGCCATCTCTCCAGCCCCAAAACTGATATTTTTTAAAGAAGAAAGCTAGCTGGGCACCGGCATTGCCATTCTCTGCGTACTGATTGCTGGCTTGCCATGTGACCAGCCACCTCAAGCTCTTGCTGCTCTAAGTTCCCCATCATGAGAGGCTGGACCCCTGAGCTGGGAGTCCAGATGAAACGCTTTCTTTTAAGTTGCCTTGTTCCAGCATTTTATCACAGCAATAGAAAAAGAAAAGAAAAGAAAACCCAGCCAAGATGCCACAGTTCATAACCTACAGCAGTCTCAAAGCTGAGCCATGGCATTGGCGTCATGTGACAACATGTGCAATGCAAAATATGCATGTGGTGTGCTCAGAAGAAAGGCTGCAGGAAAGTCATGTAAGGAGAGAGTGCCTGTGAACACTTGGATTCATTAAGCACTAGATTTTGGATTCCTTTTGGTAGCTGCAAATTCAGAACCCTTTTACTGACACTGAATGTTTCTAACCAACAACATTCAGTGACATGCCCCCATGTGGAGTCACAGCTCACAGGCTAAGAAGCTGGGCTATAAATTAGTGTCCTTGTGAGTGTGTCCCTTGACAGACAGCCTTGGACACTCACCGCCCTGACACGGACAGACGTCAGAAAGACAAACTCAAAACTCATACCAGACTCGCCAGATGTAAATTTCAAAATGTCCTAAGGGTTTGAAAAAATCTGATTCCATTTTCACTTTCTCATATAAAAATAGCTCCTAACATCTTTGGATCTCTTGCTAGATATCATTTTGGGATATTCGTGTGTACAACATCAATACAAAACAACCTGGCCTGCCTTCCTGTGTGTCATTAGGCTGTGCAGTGTGAACTGGGTCACTTCAGTGGTTCACTGATCTGGGTTTCACAAGTCTGACCATAGGAAAAAGGAAAATTACCCAATGCAGCTTCTCTTTAAGAATCAGCTTGGTTTTCTTTCTTAATTAATTATTCTTTTCTTGCGGAAACCCTATTATGAGTGAAACTAGGAATCTTTGGGTCTCCAAGGCAGGGAAAAAAAGGAGCTGTTTTTCTCATCCCTGAACATTTTAGATCTCCTGGGGGTTGGAAGCTTGGTTGAAGGGAGTCCAGGAGGTAGGGTGGGCACAAGGGTGAGACCTGGATAAATGGAGAGGACAGAGGCCTCTTGGGAAATGTGCTTCTGGAAGCTACCCCGGAGGCAGCCTGTATGATCAATTGCTCAAGGTATTCCTTGTCTTCAGAAATATATTTAGAGACTTTTTATTTCTTTTTTGATAAATTCAAAGAAACGAAGCCTTGCATTACAACAGATGATCTCTCCATGATCTCTCTAGCAGTGCTCCTCTCTTTGTTCCGGTTTATCACTAAATGGATTGTACTAGATGTATGTTTGTGAGCCGGTATGGGGAAGTCGCAATGTCAAGAAAGCACACACCAACAAGACAAGGCCGTCAACACTCTTCATAACTACTCAAGTACTTGAAGTCCTAACTAGAGCAATAAGACAAATGAAGGAATCCAAGAAGATACAAATCAGAAAGGAAGAAATCAATGTATCTTCATTCACAGGTGCTATTCTATAGATGACCCTAAAATTTCCACCAGGCTTACACTTCAACATTGCTGTTCCTCTCTGAAGAAAGTCAGGGCACGAACCCAAACAGGGAAGGAGAATCCCAGAGCCCGGAGCTGATGCAGAGACCATGGAGGGATGATGCTTACTGGCTTGCTTTCCATGGCTTGCTCAGCCTACTTTATTAAAGAACCCTGGACCACCAGCCCAGGGACAGCACCCATCCCTTTGATCACTAACTGAGAAAATGCCTTATAGCTGGATCTCTTGGAGGCATTTCCTCCACTGAAGCTCCTTCCTCTCTGATGACTCTAGCTTTTGTCAAGTTCACACACAAAACCAATCAGTACAATATGGCAACACACAAAAAAATAAAAACCAGAATAACTAAAAAAATCCTGAATAATGAAAGAATTGGTGGAAGAATCACCATCCCTGACCTCAAACCGTACTGCAGAGATGTAGTAATAATAACAGCATGGTACTGGTACAAAAACAGACACATCGATCAATAGAAACAAATTGAAGACCCAGACGTAAGTCCACACACCTATGGTCACCTGGTTGGGTTTTTTTGTTTGTTTGTTCGTTATAATGAAGCCAGAAATACACACTAGGAAAGAGATAGCATCCTGAATAAATGACATTGGTACAACTTGATGACTGCATGTGCAAGAAGGCAAATAGATCCATACTTATCATCCTTCACAAAACTCAATTCTAAATGGATCAAAGGCCTTAATGTAAGGCGAGATACATTGAATCTATTAGAGAAGGTCGGGCATAGACTTTAACTCATTGGTACAGAAAAAGACTTTCTGAACAGGACACTATTAGCACAGGCACTAAAATCGAACAATTAATAAATGGGACCTTATGGAACTGAAAAGCTTAGGTAGGCAAAGGACACCGTCAATCAGACAAAGTGGCAGGCTACAAAGCAGGAAAAGACTTTTACCATATATCCTACAGAGGACTAATAGCTAAGATTATATAAAGAAGTCAAAAGAGAAAACTGGACATTAATAAAACAAACAAATGGGGTACAGATCGAAACAGAGTATTCTCAAAAGAGGAAACAGAAATGGCCAAGAAATACTTAGAGAAATGTTCAACATCCTTAGTCATTGGAGAAAGGCAAATCAAAACTTCAAGATTTCATGTTATGCCAGTCAAAATGGCCAAGATCAATACGATTCATGATGATGTGGATGTAGAATAAGGGCAACATTTATCTGTTGCTGGTAGGAATGTAACCTTGTACAGCCAATTTGGAAATCAATGTGGTGTTTCCTCAGAAAACTGAGAATCGAACTACCTCAAAATCTAGCTATACCACTCTTGGGCAAATACCCAAAGGACTCTGCATCCTACTACAGAGCCCCTTGCTCAACCATGTTCACTGTGGTTTGCTACGGGAACTCCTTTAGTCCATAGCCTTTAAGATACCAGCCCACATGGGCGTAGTCTCTTGTACTCTAAATGCAGACATAAAACTCGCATTCTCTCTCTTTCAGCTGCTGGATTCAGTTCCTGTTCCCTGCTCATGCAGAGGACTGTTGATCTGTGAGTCTACCCCTAAATAAAGAACCCTTTATTGTACTCAATTCTGAGCTAGTGTGGGACTACTTTATCACATTTATCTAGAGTGGCTCTATTCATAATAGCCAGAAACTGGAAATAACCTAAATGACTGTCAATGGAAGAATGGATAAAGAAAATATAGTATATTTAGATGATAGAATATGTCTCAGTTGTTAAAAAAATAAAATCATGAAATTAGCAGGCAAATAAATGTAGCTAGAAAAAACAATCCTGAGCAAAATAACTCAGACCCAAGAAGACAAATAAGGTATGTATTCAATTATTTGTGGGTGTTAGCTGTTAAGTGTTCTATAAGTAGTCTACCATCCATATAACCACAGACATTAGGTATAGAGTAACGGATTGGGGGAAGGATTGGATCTTCCTGGGAAGGGAAAATAAACCAGGTAGTTATGGATGAATTGGGGGAGAAGGAACTAAAATGGGAGTATCCAGTGGAGAGGGGAGTAGGAGATTGAATACAAGGAGGGACAGCTAAAACTAAGGATCATTTGAGGGGTTGTATGGAAACTTGGTGCAGTAGAAATTTCTGAAAATCCCTACATATATGAAGTGCTCTAAATGGAATTACCAAATAATAGGAAGTCAGAGTCCCAGGATGACATCTTTCATTGCCAAATGAAGACTCCAGTTCTAGGAATAGGTTACGTCTAATCAAGTTGTTGGCCAAAAGGGCCCCAAGGGAACCCCAACCCAAGCTAGTACCAAGGCTACTGGTTGCTCTCCACAAACTCATAGTAAATCCCCGTTGCTGAAGACAGTACTTACATTCTCATTGAACACAGAGAAGTTGATATGGAGCCTTCGCTTCTACTGACTAGTGCTCAGAGTATCAGAAGGTTCTCTGCCTGTTACCAAAGGAGGAAGGTAAACGCCGATCCAGCTACAAAACCCACTGATGTACAAGAATTACTTGCATGCAAGATGTACTAGTGCAAAAGTGGCACAAGGCCACTGACTGAATTTAAGGAATATTCCATAGCATGGAACTCATCCCTGACCCAGACCAAGAGCCTGAGACTAGATAGGCCATGAACCTTGGGAAAAACCAAATACTACTGTTCAGCTAAAGAGATGTAGCAACAAAATGACTCCTAATGATATTCTACTATACTCATAGATCAGTGTTGCTCAGCCATCATCAGAGAAGCTTCCTTCTGCACTATATGAGAATAAACACAGAGACCCACAGCTGGACAATGGACAGAGAGGAAAAGACCTTGGAATATTCGGTACTAAATAGGATGTCACCATCAACCACCCCCCAGCTCAGAAAACCCTGTGGAAGAGGAGGCAGACAGAGTGTAAGAACTAGAGAGGATGGAGGACACCAAGGAGACAAGGCAGAACAATTGATGCACACATGAACTCACAGAGCCTGTGGCCGCACACACAGGGCCTGCACTAGGTCTGATGGGATCCCAGTGCCAAGAGGGGAAGTGAAAGCCCCCACCCTAACCCAGACATCCTCTCTAACTGATGACCACTGGCAAATGAGAAATTGGCTTTCTCCACGGAGTCTCACTGGGGACAGAAACCACTCTTAAGGCAGGCCTGTAAAATAAATTTAAATGTAGGTTTTTTGGGTTTTTTTTCATTTCATAATGATTTGTCTAAGTATTTTTCTTCCTTCCTTCCTTCTTTCCTTTTTTCTTTCTTTTTTCTCTCTTTTCTTTCTTTCTTTCTTTCCTTTCTTTCTTCCTTCCTTTCTTCTTTTCCTTCTTTCTTTCTTCTCTTTCTCTTTTCTTCCTTTTCTCTCTCTCTCTCTCTCTCTCTCTCTCTCCTTTCTTTCTCTTTATTTCTGTGTGTATGAACCTACAGATCTCTTGCTTGTATGTTATGGTTGCTGATTTTGTGTCTGTATGGGATTTCTGTGTTTGCCTGTGCATGTGTGTGTGTCTTTGCATCTATGTGTTTCTTACGTATTTTTTTCTTCCTCTTGTTTCTCTGTTTGTTTGTTTGTTTGTTTGTTTTGCCCTACTCATGCTTGCTTGTTTTTATTTTATCTTGTCTTATTTTCCTTTTTTCTTCTTTGGATGCCTGTTTATATTCTAATGAGAATGAGCAAGAAAGGATGTGGATTTGGGTGAGATGTGGATTTGGGTGCAGCTTGGAGGAGAGGGGAGAGAGGGGCCATAATCAGAATATATTGTATAAAAAATCTATTTTCAAAAATTCAAATAAGAAATAATACATGGGCAAACAAAAACCTCTAACTTCCTTCAATCATTTCTGATGACTAAGGAAAAGAAAAACTCAAAATATTTGTGAAACCAAGAGTTGCTTCAAGAAAAGTTAGATAATTTCCAGATTTCATATCCTAAGTGCCGACAGGTCCCACCAGTCACTCAGATGTCTGAGGCTTTGTTTCCAGCTCTGTTGGGGAATCATGAGATGAACCCAGAAAACAACCTTGATGCCTCAGGGTCCTTGGCTCCTCAACAATAAAAAGAAGTGTTGTGTTCCGAGTTGCAAAAGCCCATCTCCATGGTATCCTCTTAAAAAAATCTATGAAAACTCAATAACTGTCAGGTTATTTATGGACATCCCAAATCAATAGACTGATGGATACACAAAATGTAGTGTGTCCACCCAGAAGAATATTATTAAGCTGTGAAAAATAAAGAATTGCTAACATGGCACAATATGGATGAACCTTAAAAACCTTATTCTAAGCAAAAGAAGCTAGTCACACACACAGACACCCCTTCATATTACAATTCTGTTCCCAGAACAGAGAAATCTATAGGAGAGAAAGCAGTTTGGGGTAGCCTGGGGCTGTAGATGATGGACAAGTTTCCTTCTAGCATGTTGGGAATGCTTTACAATTGATTACAGGGTGGTTACATAAATCAATGACCTCACTTAAAAAAAAAAACCTTGAGTTGTGTACTTTAACTGAGTAACTGTGTGGTATCTGAATTATAGCTCAATAAAGCTATTAAAAGAAAAGTTTGCAAAAACTAAGTCGTCACAAGTTGCTAAGTTTCGAACAGGAAACAAGCTCATAGAACTAGGCCAGGAAGCCTTTATGAGACAGATATGAATTATTTCCTACATACCAAGTATTACAGGACCTAGCACTGCCCCCATGAAATCAAATGTGGAAAGAAACTGAACTTTAGGCTGTGGGCACGGAAAGGTGACTGTGCCAGTCCAGTGGGAGGAAGGAGGACAAACAGGCAAGGAAGAGTCAATCAGTCCCGTCCTGACTCTAAGATGGAAGAGGGCAATGGGGTGGAAATTTGGTCTGGTAGGGAGGACAGAGACCTGTTGATGCCACAGTGGGGAGGACGCCCAGGGTCGGAGGCAGAACCAAACAGCTCTCAGTACCTACCTACTCCCGTACACTGTTGCTATAGGCCTGACGGTCTCAAGAGAGCCTTTCTCCCAAATGCAGCTGATTACAGACCACAGTTCTCATCCTAGGGACCTCCCCTAGGCTAGGATCTAGGTATGAGACTACTCCATCCCCAGAGGCTGGATTCTCATGAGGCCCTTTCCACAGCAAACAGAATGGTTCATCTTCCCATTTTTAAGTCTGAGGTGCACTCGGACTGCCCAGGGATCTGCCAGTCTGAAGGGGGTTCTGTCTTACTTCTAGCAGAGAAAAGACTGTGGCATCTGAGTCCGTAGAGAGATCCCAGGGAAGGATCTCAGCTCTCCTTAGCTACCAGCTTCCTTACTTACAGGCAAGTAAGTCACAAGTCCCTGTGGGTAATCCCTCACCCCCTTGTTGGAGGTTTACAATGACATAAATCCAGCCAGGCTCTAGGGACAGTAGAGTAGAGGTGGGGGGGTGTTGGGGAAGAGCCGGGCTTTCAGGGAGGTCAGGGCCAGATATCGAGAAGCTGAGTTCAGGGAACAGAACAAGAGGCACAGAGCTTCTGAATGCTGAAGGGGAGGAGCAAATTTTGGTCCTGAGTGGAGAACCGAGGCCTGCAGGGCCTCAAACTGGTTGGCCATTGTTCAGCCCGAATGTTCTTTATTCTCCTTGCGTCCACCCCACGATGTGAAAGGGGCCGGAGGTGGGTGGCGGATATGGAGACATTTAAAGCGAGGAACAGAGGCGGCAAATACCAAGGTTGGCGTTTTCAGGTTTCTAACAAAAGTAATAGGAAAAATAATAAACAAAACAGTTAAAACTCCCCCAAGGGGGATATTTTATAAAATTTTATTCTATCTAATATTCTGGGAAAACAGATATGAGGTCACTGCTATGTCTTGTGTAGACAAAATCTGGACTGTGTGAGACACCTGAGTGAATGGCGAGGCCTCTTCTACGTTAGGATGGCTTTCAGTTCAGCACCCACAGCTTCCAGAGAATTCCACAAAAGACCTCGAATCCACATGTCACTTGCTTCCAAGTGTGGTGGCTTTCAGTGCTCTCACCACCAAGGGACTAGTTCTTATTCATGCCCAAAGATTCTGCAGGAACAACCAGCACAGCGGAATAAACACAATTAGTCGGGTGGTAATGGCACACGCCTTTATCCCAGCACTCAGGAGGCAGAGGCAGGCAGATCTGTGTGAGTTTAAGGCTAGCCTGGTCTACAAAAAGCTACCGGACAGCCAGGGCTACACAGGAAAACCCTGTCTTGTAAAAACCAACAAATAAATAAAAATAAACACAATTAGTTATCACCAATAGACCATCAAAACAAAAGACTAAAAGGTATTCACAGGCAGGAGTGGTGGCACACACCTTTAATCCCAGCACTAAAAAGGCAAACAGATCTCTAGGAGTTCAAGGCCAGCCTGGTCTACATAGCAAGTTATAGCACAGCCAAAGATGTATAATAAAGATCCTGTCTCAAATAAAACAAAACAACAACCAAAAATGGCATTCAGTCAATAGCAACTGAAAATAACCTAAAAGATAAGGTGGAAGCCAACAAGAAGTCACAGCCATGGTGCTGGGCAACATCTGTGCGTAGTATAGAAAGAATGGTCTTTCTGAGTGCTGTGCACACCTCCCCTGAGCCCCTCAGAGAGATTTTGGTAAAGATGGCTGTGGGGATGGCAGTAAGCCTAACGTATTCATTTCCACAAAATCCCAAGATTACATTGTAGTCTTCTAAATTGGTCACCAAATGAGATTGGCTGTACGTAAAAAATAAAAAAATAATCGAATCCTGCTATCTTTAGCTCTTGTTAAGAGAATCAACAAAGATAACAAAGGTTCTGGCTGACAGTGTCACAGCAAGCTCTGACAGGTGCCCATGTTTATGCCTGTGGCCCACGGTGATAACTGCTCTTGGAACCAGTACCAGGTCTCCTGTCCTGGTGAGGTTCCCTCAACCACAAAGCTTTTGGACACACAGATCCCAAGTGTTAGGAGCAAAGACGACTCTGGCCCTTGCACAGGCAGCCAGTGTGAAATTACCCTGGATTGTTTTCATCGGATGTGATGAGGCACACAGACCTGGTCATGCCCATTTTGAAGGAGGAAACCTTAACTCCCAGATCCCTAGCAGCAGAAGGCATAGCCCCCATGCAGGCCCCTGTGGAAAGACAGAGGAGGGGTCAGGAGGAGGAGAAGCCTAGGGTCAAAAGCACAGGCAATGTCTTTACTGAAGGCAGTGAGCAGGCAGGAGAAGCAGTTTAGGAGCCACTTCAAAGCTCCACCAGGGAGATGCCCTAGCAGCCAGCAGCCAGCCTTGAAGGGGTCCAGTATTGGGCAGGAGGGTATTGGCTTGACGTGAGAGAGTTGGGTAAAGGCAGTAGCTGGGCACACAGGCTTTGGATAAGTTGGTTTACGTGGAAAGGCATGTTTCCAGGAATTGTTTAGTTTCCCAGAGAATTAACTAACCCTGGGAGGCTCAGTCACATCCTGGAGGCCACCAGATGTCAAAGCATGTCAGGTACACAAAAAGAATGCTCACTAAGTACTTGCCTGATCTCTCTCTCTCTCTCTCTCTCTCTCTCTCTCTCTCTCTCTCT